>VXAL01012089.1:46322-103822 GCA_013399475.1 Chauna torquata
CGACGTTATTTTCCAGCTAACGAGGTCCCCACCAGCACGCCGCAGGCCCGCCCGCCCCTGTCGCAGCGGCGGAGGAANGCTAGCGAAGTGTCTGTGCGTTCCCACATACATTAGTGGTGGAACATGCTTCCCATAAAGAGCCGGGTAAAATAACTGCACTCCGAGCAAATCCTCCTAAAGCAAATACTCAGGTTAAAGGCCCAATCCCCTCATGACNAGGAGGAGGAGGAGGAGGAAGCGGGGGGACCGTGCGGCCGCCCCCGCCGCGCCCGGCCCGCCAGGGGCCCGGTGCCCTGGCGCGGTTCCGGAGCCCACCAGCAGATGTCCCGGGCCGAGCCGGAGGACAGGATCGCGTTTGCGTTTACGTCCCGACGGAGAGTTTCCAAGTTCAGTAATGTCGGGCTGAGTTTACAAAACCACCGCTGCCCTCTGCTCCCCGCGGACAGAGACCGGGAACATCGCCGGCTGCAGCACACGCAGCGTGCGCCTGGTGCTGTGCGCGCACCGTGCCCTTTATGCTGCCCAGGAGCGATCGCAGCGGCCCCGCGCGGTCCGATTTAACGCCCGCCCTTCGCCCGGGAGCGCTGCAGCGCACAGGTATACACAGAGCACCCTCGCTACAGGACCAGATTTTAGTTGCGGGTTTTCCATCTCTTGAGCCACACGGAGCTGCCTGTCCTGGGACCGAGCTTTTCTTTTTAAGGCCATACATATTTAATGGAACAGGTGTCACGTTTTTCTTTCACTAGAGGGACAGAAGGCTCACTGTATTAGTTTCTAGGAAACTGAAGACAAATTAGTTTTTATTTTCCTTGGTAGTCTGTGAGCGTCCTGAGTTACAAAATGGGGCTGCCCAGTAGCTCAAAAACACAGAGCTGGCACCAGATTCTCCAGTTCCCTGCCAGGGCTTTGGGGGTCCAGAAATCCCTTTTCATAGCAATCTGCTTTAACATCAGCAAACACATGTATTTTACAAAATGCTGGGGCCGGGGGAAGCAGAGGAAGCATTTATCAGTACTATTAAAAATCCATTTAAAAGACAGAAATAAAGTCTAAAATGCTACTCTTCTTTCCTGTGGCTCTGAAATAGAGTCCTGGAGAGACAGGCATAGCCATCACAAAGATTACTTCCCAGAAATACACCACTGAAAAAGGGAAGACGAGCAACTTCGTGTTACGCTAACACACACATACTAGGGGTGAAAAATAAGAGGCACCTGGAGCCAAGTGCCATGGACTTGTTTTATGTGCTGAAAAAACCTCTGACAATATATAACTGGCTGAAACAAAATCAGAGGCGATAGTAAAAAATACGCAGCTAGTGTTTATGTCTTGCCCTTTAAGAAAAAAAAAGTATGAGTTATTGTATGATCATTTCTATATTACAGGGAATATGAGACTCACTTGATTAAAAACTAGCTGAAAGAATAAACCTGTTTCAAAACCCCAGCAGACTGGTTTATATAAGGCCAGGGATTAAGGATATCTCCAATGTCATTTGCCTTTTTTGGTGTGCTGCGTTATGGCACCCTCGAATTTTCTGCACTAGCCATAGGCAGTGACATCTAGTAGTGAGGGCAAAAATGATCAACTACAAGCTCCTCTTGCAACTTCTAAACTTACCTGATAAGCAGCTCAAAAATGGCTCTCCTCTGTGCAAGCCCTCAGGCTGCCAAGCACTTGTAGGCAAACTGCCACCGAGTCCTTCACCTGGCAAAGCAGCAAAAAGCAGCAGCAGCGTAAGAATTAAAGGATCATGTAATGTTGTGGTTTTGTTGTGTGGGTTTTTTTGTTTTTGTTTTTGTTTTTGTTTTTAACGGGAACTTCCTGGGCTTGTTGTTCCCCTGCAGTTAATTTGATTTACCAATATCCCAAAGGAGACAAAAATACAGTTTAAAAACACAGACTTTCAAAACAGCAGCAGAGACAAAAAAAAGACCCTGCAAACTGAGCCAAAACCTGGAACTGTGCAAAGCTGTATAGGGTGGGAAGGCAAAAAAAAGGTCAAGCTTACTCATTTGTTGTAGGAGGTGGCTGCCAATGTAGTTGGTTATTGTGCTTAATTACACTGTTTGAAAAACCTCATTTATTTAGTGAGTTAATGTTCACAGCACAGCTAAACAGAAATTTAAATGATTAGAGCTGCATAGTTCTTTCTTTCAGAGCTGGCAGGTTGTTGGGTTACGTTTGCACGCTGAAGGTCTGCAGTGGTGAAATCTGAACGGCTCAGGACAAACAGTTCAGGAAAGCAGACCAGGAGTTAGGCTTGGATGCGAATGTTGCTTTCTGCTGCTTTGTCTTCTTTCTGGAGAAAGAAAATGTTGGATCAGAAAACGTCTCTGAGTACAAACAGACAACCTGGAGGAGGGAGTCCATGGAGCAAACTAGGCTGTAACAGCCCATGAGGCGCAGCAGCACTGGCAAATTCCACCATAAATTGCACGTTGAAGTGGTGTGTTGGTATGGATATATTGATAGCTGATGTCCTTTGAGTTAAATAACAGAATAAACATGGATTTGTAATCTTAAACCCCCCTCCTGCCGTGTTTAATGAATTTTTAGTTCAGCATGTACATAAATAATCAGGCAAGTCAAATAACAGGAATTACATTTTATGATGAGAGATAATTAAACCTAAAATATAGACAGTCTCTATTATACAAAGGAATGTAAATAACCTCTGCCAAAAAACTGCAAAAGTATGCTTGTGCAGCTTTAATAGCCACAGACGCTGACACACAGGATGCTTAAACAAATATTGTCTTTTATTATAATGCAGAAAACATAAAGCTATATCAGGAGTAATAATAATTCCTGAAAGCTATTGGAAAATAAAGTAAATTTGAGATTTGCATTCAGGAATTAATTTTTAAAGTAATAGTTCCAATTAAGTTCATTAGATAGATAAAATTAAAAAAGGCTTATTAAAAAAACATTATTTAAACATGCAACTTTGAGCAGAATTTGCTTCTAACTGGGACATTCAGTAATAGTGAAATAACACTGAGTCATATTTGATATCATTCTTCAGAAAACTTAACAGAGAAAATTTTCTGCGGCTGAGACAGTACTCTGTAATGCTGGCTTTTTTTTTTTTTTGTGAGCATACTGTTATTTCATATTCTTTTTTTCATTCCTCTGTTTAGAAAGAAAAAAGTGAACCAAAGAAACACAACCTTTGGTAGAATGATCTGTGACACCCCGTAATCTTTTGATACTGCCTTGATTTCTAATTGTGTTTTTCACATTTTTAGCAAAAGAAATATGAAAAAATGAGAAATGTAACCTATATTATTATACTTTAATGTGATGTTCTACTTTTCTGTTTGTAGTTCTTGAAGTTTTTGTCTTACTTCATTAAACATTTAATAAATCACTGCCAGTTTTGTGACAGATTTTAACCATAACACAAACAGCGGGAGGTGTAAACTCAGTTCAGTTCGTATAGGCATATAATATCCGTGTCGACATCATCATCCCCTCAAGGCATATTGGCAAAACGGCCAATGGAAGCTAAGCTTTTTCCGACAAAGCTTCGAAAATAAAGTTTTCTTCTTTTATCTTACTACAAATCAATTGGAGCCCTTACAGCAAAATCCTATAAAATAACTTCAAACACCGCTTCTTAGTCTAAAAATTTGTATTATGGCTAAAACTCTTTGAAGTTTTATGACTGAAGTTTGGAGAAAAATGATTTAAGTGCTATCTGCTAGACATCAGAGTGTCAAAATTTCTCTCAGTTTTCTTGACACATAAACTGCTACCTACTGTATGTTTTTTAGGATTTTTTTCTTGCTTTTAACCATCTAACCCAGCTTGTTTGATAAAAGTTTCTTAACTGCAGTTTATCCCATTGAATTAATACTCTTTTAAGCTTCAGCTTAAAATAACCGGTTATTTTATTTTTGATTTTTAGCTTCTCTGACAATACAGGTGGCAAGGGGGTGGGGAAGAGCCTCCTTGGAAGCATCACGTTGGTTTAAAAAGAGAAAAGAAAGCAGGTAGAGTGCCAAAAATAAAACAAGTACTGGACCTGCGGCCAAGTCTGCCCTTGCCCCTGAGTGTGGGGCAGATGTTGGAAGGAGCGGGTCTGCTGTGGTGGACAGTGTCACCGAGGGTGAGGACCACCCCCCGCAGGAAGCCCCACGGAGCTGGAGGCTGTTCGGACAAGCAGAGCTAGCAGCAGCCGTGCAAGTCACCGATGTTTCGTGGTGCTCCTGCTGCAACAAGGCCGGAGACCCACTCTGCGTTCCCGTGCGTGCTGAGGAAGGGGCGACAGGTAGGCGTTTTGTGCTGGTGTTCTTCACCTGGAGGCCTGGAGAGGCCAGGAGTGGGCTCCTGGGTGCGCGTGGGGCCGGGCTGTCCGCCCATGCTGTGGCGTGCGTCCCAAATGGCTGCTGCTGGCCCCTTCCTCCGGCAGCCTCCTTTCACCCCCAGTTAGAGGACAACAGCCCGTCCCCTACTGCACAGCTGAGCTCCGACAACCGGGCAGTTTCTGTCCTGACAGTTCCCGACCTCTCCATTGCCACCTCCTTGCCCAGAACAGCTTTGTCGCAGGCTGTATCGTCTGCATGTGAGCTTTTGCGCATGGAGAATTGCCTCCCTCCCGCAAAACACCACATAATCCTCTGCTTTTACATCAAACTGGCGGGGAAGCCCCTCGCACGCTGTGCGGCTTCTGGCTGGCCGGTGTGCAGAGCATGCTTGGCCAATGTTTTAGCCATCTTACCCCAAAGCTGCACTTAATGCTTTTTTTATGTGTACTCCAAGGGGCGGGTGGCTGCCAGGCCCAGGAGGGGATGCTGCTCTCCTGGACGTGCCCCTTGTGCAGGTCCCAACTAAGCACTCCTTGTGCAGGGCAGCTCTGACCTCCTCTGCCACTTTTGCAAATGAAACCATGAACTGCTGGCCACAATTTGAACTGCTTTATTTGGTTAAAATGCCCGTTGAGTGCAAAAATCCGAGGAGGACTTTGAGATCTGGGGCACAAAAAGAAAGGCTCGAGCTAAGCCATGCCCTTTCTATTTACTTTTTTGATTTAAATTAAGAAATAATCAGAAAAGAAAGTCAAAGGCTGGTCTCTGTAGAAGAAAAATGGTGTTCTATTATCAGAGCTGCATCAAAGTGACATGTGTCAGAATTCAGCAGGATGGTCTGTGTATAAAAATTAAGCAAGGAGCGTGAAATCTTGCAAAGAGCAATAGCAAAAAAAATGTAAAGAAAAAAAACCTGTGACATCCTGCATACTGCAGCCTTGCAAAATTTTATTCACCCAAGATGACTGATTTGTTTTGATGGGCAAGCAAAATATAATCATTTGAGGGAAGAAGGAGGGAAAGGGGAGGGGGTCCATTATCATCATCTTGGAAAAGGGTGGGTGAATAGATTTTGTGCCTAAGCTGGTAAATTTGTAGCACAGCTTTGCATGGCTGGAATAATATAATAAACTGACTTAAATATAAATGCCATTTAGGAACTATTCCATAGTGAACAGTTAAAATGATGGCATTCAACAGAACTGCCACAACAGAGCTCGCTGTTGCTGCTAATTTGCTGAAGTAGATCTGCTGTCTTTACTTCCTCCACTGCTTCTGCTGCACCTCAAGGCATGCCGAGGGCTCATCCATCATATGCTGGCTCATAACAAGGCAAGAAGGGGGATCTCAGTTGTGGTGTATGAGAAACTGAAGTGTAGGTCCAAAAGGTCACAGGAAACCATCAACTGTTTAGAATGGGCGAGCTGGAAAAAGATCCTGCTAAGGAAAACATAGCATGGGAACAGTTCACGTGCTCCTCCGGAGCATCCGTGGGGCTGCTGTTAGCGGCAGTGGACTTGGAGCTGCATGCCAGGGACAAAGCCCCGGAAGGCCACATCGTGCTTGATAAGCTTTTAATGCAGAACAATTTCAAATTGCCGTTAATGCTCCAATGGAGAACTGAGATATGCAAGATTTTTCCCTTCTGTCATATGGCATTAGGTCAAAAGACTGGATAATAACAGCAATACATTAGTCCTGCCAGAGAACTGCACTGACACATGCAACATGGGCACATGGGCGTATTTTCAGCACCTCCATGAGCACTGCCATGACCTGACTTTCAAACAATTGCACTCACATCATACAATGCACAGCTTTGAGCAGGCCCTGGGCTCTAGCAGGCAGCTTTGGAAATCTGCCTTGACTTTTCACGATCCTTTCACCTGGCCTTTTATAAGCTGGTAGGTAGAGAAAGCCATGCTGGTCCATGTCATCAAACAACAGCTGAGTGAGTATTAAACCTCCTGGCAAACAGTTTAAAACACTCTTCAGAAACCTGTTCTCCAAGATAAACCATCAGGCTGCAACGCAGATGATAAAGCTCGGTCTGACAACACAAATCCAAACTTCACACTACCAGTCACGTCGATCAACATCTGAACTAATGTCAGAGTCTTCTCTTACTAATGAGCTGCTGCACTGAGACGCAGCCTTGCTATCAGTCAGGTAACTGTAATGAGGTAGAATGAATGGCAAGACCCCTCTTCAGAAGCTTCCTCTCATCCAGCCACAGAAGGGTTTCACCATTCACTTATTTCAGTACAAGCCAAGAGTTTCTTCCTGGAGGTCTCTACCAGCATCACACATGCAGTTACTTTAGCACCCCATTTACACGTTAAGTGCAGCTGTTTGGAGAGTTTCTACCAGGAAAGAATATTGACAAAAAAGCATGAGAGCTTTTTTTCCCCCACCTTCTAATCATTTGCAGTCCTGGTGTTTGCATGCAAGAACGTTTTAATGTACGCTTGAATTCAAATGAAAGTACATTGCCATGTCCCCCAAGTTGGACACCTGCATGTTGTACTCTGCTGTCTGTAAGTTACCTGGCTACAAGGCACGTTTGTCCAGCTGCTCATGCTTTGTTTTTAAGCAGCAGCTACCACACAGTGGTGTATGCTATTTACACATCCCTTAAAATCACTGGAGGAACCAGAGGGATGTGCTCCAAATCCATAGCTTTCCATCAATATAACAAAGCCACAATAATGATTTCTTTATTTTTCTTTGCCTGTCATACTGCTGCTGAATGGCCTGAACTGAACAGTTACTGCCAGGCCCAGAGGTTGTGTCCAAAGCAGAGCTAGGGCAGTTTGCTAAGAAAGTAATTTATAGCTGCAGTGATTGAAGAATTGCCCATAAACTCATGCTGTAGGAGCGACGAAGTCGATGAGCAATAAGGAAAGCTCTGGTATTTGATACACTCTCCCAATCAACCTCTCTACAGTATTCTTTTTTAGTTACTAAAATAAGAGCAGGGTGGTTTTGTTTCTGTACTGAGGTTAACTCTCAGCACAGACAAGTTGGCTATTATTTGTTACTCCTATCAAAACAGTCATTACAGAGAAGCTGGGCTTGGATTCGTATTGCAGACTGAGGTTGTGACTTGTATCTTTCTCATCTTCCCAAATATTTCCGTCAGGTTTTGTTTTTCTTTATCTTAAACCAACATCTTATGTATCTCAGTGGCAGGTCTCAGCATGCAATTATTTATTCACTTCTTATTCCATACCACATAAAAAGAGTTATCAAGTTTATCTTTAAGACTAATGAGCTATTGGTTAACACTTTTGAGGCAATTAACCAGCACTATCACTTCTTATCAACTGACAGAGACATAGTTGCATTCAAATTTCTCCATGGGGCAACTCATGCGTCCAGGGCTCACGTGCTTGTTCGCTTTGACAGACAAGACTGCAGGTAATGAGAAATGGCAAGGCACAAGTGGCCTGTCCACCGGAGCCCTGTTTGGTGGTTCACGTGGTCTCTGACATCAGTTGACTATGCATCAGGGCAGATACATTAGTGGGGCTCAGGAGAAATGCTTGCATTTGTTACTACCTCTGTGGTCCTGGCCCTGTCAGGGCAGCTATCAGAGCAGGGCAGCGTTTCACACCACTACGCTCGGCTCTTGCAGCCTGTGTAGGGACCCTGGCCAGGATGCCTCAGCAGCTGTGTCACTGCCAGGATGCTGCACAGTCCTCCAGGGCTGGTGGCATCTGGCAGAGGCTAAAGCCACCCTTCAGACTCCTCTGGCTTCTGCCAAGGGACCAAAAAAGCAGACTCAAGATCAGGGCAGAGCAAATTGTCTTGAACAATGGCTGTACCATTATCCTTGACCAAGGCACACAGAGGAAAATCTGGTGCAGATGTGTTGAAGTGGAGGACTCAGACCCTTTAATTTCTGTGATAAAGAGCCTGTAGGGAAGAAGCCTGGAAAGTGCAGAGTTTTCCTGTGCCTTTTATTTTCTGCACAGCTGAGATTTCTTTCTTGAAAATATTTTCTTCTGTGAAAACAGTAATCCTCCACATATATCTCATTGAAAATGTTTCTGTTTCCAGGATTAGTATTTCATTGAAGTTTACCCTTTATTAGTAAAACTGGAGGGTCTCCTTTTCTGCTCAAGTTTGTCCATGTCAGAAGGCCATTTTCTTGTCACAGTGACCTTTGCTGGATCCTTCTTGGCCCACTCGGCTGGGAGGAAAGACTCATGGTTCACCGGAGCGGCAGTCCTACTCCTGCCAGTCCGGCACACGTGTGACCCACAAGTCCCAGAGCAAGGTGGCCCCTGCCCTGGGCCCTGCTTACAGTTTTTTGCTGGCAGAAATTTGCATAACCCTGGGCTGTACCACAGAGAGGGATTCGGCTACCTGGAACATGGCTGCCATTCCCTAATGGTACAGAAAGCACTGGTGGGAAAGTACAGCAACACTGAAAGTAGCGTAAATACAATAAATCCATGTGGCTACAGAGAGGTAATGTTCCACCTGAGATTTATATGCAAACTCTGAAATATTAAAAGCACCCTGGTGAAGGCATCGCTAATTAGAAGGATAAAACATTCGTGTACAGAGAACAGATTATTTAAAACATGAATTATTTCTTATTAGGATAATAGTGTCTAATTAAATGTTGAAAGAGCTGGATAGCAGTTTACACTGTAAAATGATCTGTTAAACATGTTCCCGTTAACATCAATACTGCTATTGACAAGCAGATCCAATTTTGTTTTACTTTGAGAAAACAGACAATAGCAAGTTTTACTACCGCTCTCTTATTTTACAAGCATTAATGAACAATTAACCAACACTAGCACTCTTTCCATCTGTAATCCTGTAGTAGGATCACTAATCTCCACCACTAGCAGCTAATGATGAAGGTCTCTTAAGCTTTACTTCTTATCTCAGCCAGTTCTTAATACTTGCATAAGTATGCTTTCTGAGCAGGGCGGCCCCCCATTGCTCTGCGACTTGGATACAAAAGACTGGTGAAATTTTTGAAGGGTTTTCTGTTCAATAACACTTCTATACTTATGTTTGCCTTCCTACAACAACAAACACAAGTGATCAGCAGAGGACTAGCAAGGTCACTAAGGGCTCTGTGTTTCCATACTTGTTCTAATACTTATAAGAATGTATTCATGCCCTATTATATATATTCCCTGGCGGCTCAGGCAGAAGCTCTAAACTAAACTAAACTGAAATGAAATAAAGGGGGAAAAAAAAAATAGAAGACTAAAACAGTATTTACTTCAAGAACAAGTTTTCTGTTTGTATCGAACAAAACAAAGTTAGAAAGTGACTGTCATTAAAAATACATGCAAGATAAACTGACATTTTTATAGTATACAATACACATGACATTTTCTAACTTCTCTTTCAAAGTGCTCCTGCTTATACCGTACACACAAGATCTATATAGTGGGATAGCAGGGAAGTCACCATTCTGTTAAGCTTTTCTGGAATAGCCAAGCCAACTCAGCAGCATCTTCTCAGCCAGGAAGTTGTGAATGCAGCGGGGTCCATCCTGACCTGTGTCAGGAGAAGGTTCTCCATAGTCAGGGAGCCACCCAGAACTAAAATGGGGGTGCAGTTAAAATTGAGCAATACAGGCCTTCATCTCCTTCAAGGATACCTTTTGGTTTTAAGAGAAATAGATTAAATAGTTATGCAAGACTAACACGTTTTCCCTGGTCCATTACATTTATAACATGCACAATGCTTGAACACGGTGGCCCCAAACCAAGCAGAACTCAGAGCAATGCAGGGGTAGTGTTTCCTGGCCTAAATGAAAGCCTTGACAGAACTACTACAATTGGGCCCAAACATCCATTGCAGCTGCTGAGATTGCTGGAGAATGTGAACAGGCAAGTTGTAAAAGGCTAGTTCCGGTGAGGGAGGAGATACTGGCAATTAGAAGTTCACCCCGACCCTGCCTGCATTAAGCTCTGTGACTGACAGCACAGCATGCAGAAGAAACATCAAGTTGTCTCATCATACTTGGAGATGGAGGTTGTTGCACATGTCCAGATCGCAACAGGTTACCAGGAGCTGGGAACAAACATATCTGCAAGCCATATCCCCAGGGATGTTTTAGGAATAAATGGCAGTATGACGTTTTGCTGAATAAATGTGTTGTATAAGCAGCTAGAAATTGAGAATTAGTGTTTCTAACGCAAGCAAAAGTTGCCTTATTGTATGCACTTGCTCCAAATTGTCTTCTAGTTTAAGGCATACAAAGAAGCTGAATTCACGTGGCACCCATGGCTGAAGGACGTCTTGGAAAACACTCCTACTGAGTGTCACAGACACTAATTGGCCCCCATGCAAATATAGGCTGTTTTTTGTTTTATTTGTGCAATGCATATCACAATGCTGACCTTTTCCTTCAGCAGAGCTCCTCAACACAGATAATAAATAGCATTGATTAGCGAAGAAAAAACACCTGTTCCGTGCCTCTGCAGGAACTTGTGAAAAAGCCTCACTTTTACAATATTGCCTCCTTTTTTTTCTGTGATTGTGGCTGTCCGGTATGACCCAGGTGACAGTGGCACTTTGTAGGTGTGTTGAGAGGAGTAGTCCTTGCCTGGGCCAGCCCCTCCGCATGGGCTCTCAGAGCAGCACCCCTCTGGCTGGGGCACAGGAGCAGGCTGCTTAGCCTTACCTGAAAAGTAGCACTGCGATCCTACAGTAGCCTGGGCGTGTATGGTGGAAGGAGCAGGGATAAAGGAAAGAGAGGTTCTAGGACTATCCCCAGTCTTTATTTATTCAAGTAAAACTTCGATTAAGTCAAGAGGAATTTTGCCAAAATGGAGCCAACTAAGATGTCAGAAGCCAGATGTCAAATTTAGATAATGAAATGATTGCTTATGGACAAATCAGCAATCCTGAGTGAGAAAAGAAGGAAGGTACTGGTTTGCTTCACCCAGCTTTTCCATTTTAAGCCTTTGCTGTTTGGCTTCATGTGTGATGTATGGAGATTTCCTTGTCACTTTTAGATCATTCCCACTCCCCTCTGCAGATTTCAAATCTCAGCAATGACTCCAGGTGATGATAGCTGGATCAGATGATGGGGAAGAAGAGGCGGATGCAAGCTAATTTCAGCTAGACACATTACAAGGACTCACACGAAATAGGGTGGACTTTGGCAGGTTTATTTGGATCACCTGTATATTTGACCATGAGACTGATCTGTTACCCTGAATGCACAGCAATTCTTGAGCCATCTTCAACCAAGCTCCATTATGCCAGTATCAGAGAGAAGCAGTTTAGCTGTATTCACACACTCCACCTAGACTACTTTTCTAAAAAGGGCAAATTATCCAAGACAGAGATCTGGAGCAACACATCTAAACCCATTCTGATACTTGACGTAGCTCCTAGGTCCACATTTTCCTGCACTGCACAACATGCTGTCAGTATACCCCAGGGAGATGTTTGGAGGGGATGAAGTAGTTCAGTTCTGGAACATCTCTCTTTCAGTAATTCTCTTTTGCAAATACCTGTGGGGAATTCAAGGATACTTTCTGGAACTAAGTAATCCTAGAAAATTCACACAAATCCCACAGCTTGCAAGATTGTTTGGTAAGAGAAGGATTAACAAGAAAACAAAAATCTGATGCTGTGTATCATATTCTGGGGAGTGGACAGAGGGTGGCCTATTTGTCGTTACTCTGTGTCTCCTGCTCATTTGCACAGCTGTCAGCCCCAGGGCTGTTCGGAGTGGCTGGAACAGCAGCGTAGCAATGGGCTGCTGCAGCAGAGGAGCTTAAGCACAGCCACGTCAAATGGTTCTTTGGATCAAGCACAGAAACTGGTAACAATTTTCCTCCAACCGCTCTCAGAATGCTCATTTACTTCCATTTAATTTTTGTGTTTTCCCAAAAGGAGGGCATTTTTACTTGTACTTGCTGTACAAAGAAAATGTCAGCGTTTAGTGTATTGTTTCCATTTTTATGACATGATAAAGGGAAAGATAAAACTTAATTAGCAATATTGTTTTCAAGACAGCAAAAGATCTTGTCTGTGATGATAGTGCTTTGAATTAACCAGAATGAAACCAAAACCTTGGTTCAACGTTTCTACTTTGTGGATATTCGATATACTTCTCCACCCCCATCCAGCTCACATATTCATTACCCAAATTGCCTGTCCTCAAAGTGATAATATAGTGTGGTGCAACATGCCCCGACAGGACACAAATTGACTCTGTGCCTAGATACTACACAGACAGTGTAAAGCAAATATCTCACTCTATTATCTGTTGTCTCTATGAATCAACAGATTACATGGTTCACTGGGTAGCTGAATAACTTTTACACAGTTTGCTCATATCTATTTACACATATTCTACAAAAAATGCATTAACACCAAAGAACAAATGTAAAAAAGTATACCTGCAGAATCCAGACAAATTACACATGTGAAAAAAAAACACAATAAACAGTGATGCTTAAATTTCATATACAATATCTGTAGATAAGAAAGGAGTCTGTTGTCTAGTGACAGAAATCCAAGACCAATAGTCATGCGGAAGGCCCTAAAAAACCCTTAAGAGGAACCTTATAATTTGTGACAAGTTGTGTTTGTAGCTGAGATTATGCACCACATTTTAAAGAGCCCTTAATATTTCACAGAATAGAGCTGTAACCACAGTGGGTGCTTTACTGATGATATCTGTGGAGATACACTTTCATCCATGTCTGAGCTATAGCTATTCAGGGCAACACATCCCCTGTGTTAGCAGTTGCTCCTATCTGCTGTTTTGTACAACACACCATGTTTTGGAAGAGAAAGCAGGCCTTGCTCTCCCTTTTCATACCTTGTATGACAATGTAGCAAGCACAGCAGCTTGCTCCATGTCACCCTGGAAGGGAACAGAGCTGCAGCCAGCTCGCCAACCCACGTTTTACACACAGCTCTCAAGCTGCACATGGATATCTCGCTGTCTGGATCACTTGTCCTAGTTTGTTAGCTCCTTTCAAGGCCACACTCAAGAAGCAAAAGTGAAGACAGTGCAAGAGAAAGAACATAAGATGCTTGTGCTTTGCAGTGCTGCACCTCACAAAATCGAGACAGATTTTACACCATGGGTAGCTCCCTATATGCCAATAAAAGGTAGCCTGTTGTGCCCCTCAAATGCAGGTAAGTCCGGGCAGCTCCAAGAGGGCTGCTGGAAACAAAAGAACAGCAGCGGCTCTTGCCCGTTTGAGACAGCTCTGAATCAACTCTTTCTAGTATCAGTGAAGGGGACAGCGTTGACTGAGATTTAAGACTAAGGTCTATTTGGACATCACAGATGCCATTTTCCTATCTCTTGTATGGAAATAGCAATAAGTTTGCTAAGATCCATTCATTTCAGATCATTGCAATCTGCCTGCCTAAAATCCCTCTTGTAGTACAAGATGGGCATCTTTTACCTCTCTTAAACTGAGCTGCCGATGTGAAGTGCAGGTTTTGTGACCATTCCCTGTCCCTCAGTGGTAGGGATGTACTTCACAGGTCTGTAAAATTCTCTGGAATGCCACAGCAGGCCATGTTGAATATCAATGTTTGGTACTATTATCATTGTTGTGCAGTACATGCTATTTATTGCAGCAAAAGAGTCTGCCATTCCTTGGAACACCTGAAGAGCTTCACCCCCAGGTTTGCTAGCATTGCAGCTGAAACAACCTGGCTTAGAAATAAACACAGTCTTGTAATGTCAGGCAGGTTTGTTGTTTCAAGATAATAGTTCGTTCAGAGCTTTTGACATACCCCAAACTTTTAGATATTCTAGCTGGAGTACATCTCACCACTGATGCACTTAATATTGTATTCCACATTAACAAATGGTTGTTCTTCAATAGCCTGCAGACCTGCTGAATCGTTTCACGCAGGTGAGTTTTTCTTTTCATGTTTTATAGCCATTTGGGAAAAACTATACATTTGGGTTTGCCATGTATTTTCACCTGAGTGTTTTTTGCATTGCTTGAAATGAGATGTTTAACATTTACACTTTAAATAATATTTTTATGTCTTGTTTCTCAACTGACTTTTGTCCTAAAATTTAAACTATGTGAAAACAAACACTTATAAAAGCAAAGGTCAGCAAAAAATGCACCCATTGACTTCCTTTATTCCAACAGAAACAGCTTAAAAGCAAAGAGTAAACTGTCTGTTGCATTTATAAACTGCATTTATGTAACATAACTTGTGCATTACAACAGTATGTTAGTGCTGGTAACAGACTAGAAATGAGCATAAAATTAAGTATGTTTGATTATACAGATACTAGTATACTGGACTCAATTTAATTTTTCAACACTAGAAGAATGTTGAAAGGAGAGAAACAGAATAAATAATGCAAAATACATCATAACTAAAAACTAAATAATAAAAAGCATTGCCCACCTCTGCTGTGTTATTTGAGGAGCAAGCTGAAAATTTTTCACTGTTGCTTGTTTTACACACAAAAAATTGACTTTTTGTTAAACAACTTTTTTTCATAAAGGGTATCTGTGTTCTGCAGCTAATTTTGATTTCTTCAGTAAATAAATGAACATTCATATTCCCCCCCAATATATACATTCTTTATTATATATATTTTTATATACATACACAAACACACAGTGGCCTCCCCAACGAAGTTTCCCTATCCAGTGTCTTCAGCAATTCTCCACATTCTTCTCCACCCAGCCCTGCAACATACCAGTGCAAGCGTTTGCACTGGTGCGTTAGAAGCTCTTTATTTCCCCCTTCCCTATTCCCCATAGCCATCTCTTTTCCCTCCCAGATACCACTTAAACCTATTCCCCGATTAAGTCAGAACTCCTCCACCTTTACCCTGTCTCACTCTAGAGAGTAGCTTTTCCACGCAGTCACTGGCTTGTCCTCAGACAGTCACACTAGAAGTTATTGCATTCAGCTCTTGCCCTATTGCCTGTCTCCCGCGTCCCCAATACCCTTTCTTCGAGCAGTGGGAGCAGCTCTCTTCAACAGAAATACAGGCAATGAGAACTTCACTCTACCCAATCATCAGGTGCTTCTTTCCTTTATTAAGAGGTAAGTGTGTCTGAAATTTCTGGGCCAGTTATTTCAAACTTAACACTATAATGAAGCAAAATAGTTAACAAATATATTATAACATGTGGAAATAAAATGGTAATACCACAAAAACTCACAGCTGTTCATCCAATTTTATTAAACAGAATGGCAACAGTTATTTATTTTAAGATTAAAACTAAACAGAAGGATGCTAAATTTAGTACAGTGTGATACTTGTTTGTAGGTATGAAATACATATTTGTGGAAAAAAGGTTTTTCAGTGCTAATTAAATGGCAGATGAATTCAGCCAAAAAATGCTAGGTATTGGATTTTTAAAATAGCATGGTGGGAGATTTCTGGTACTCTGAGTTGGTTAATAACATTTAATTTGAAACGGAAGATTTGCTAAAACTGGTAGATTTTCCCCTGCAAACTATGCCTGCTACACCGGGCAACAAATCCTACATGTTTTTGGTAATGGAAGATGCTGTTGTAACAGCCTTTTGTGCACCCTGATTGAAAATTCAGCTACATAACCCTCACTGAACTGTTTATCTTATGTACTTATTTAACTAACATTCAAACTGACAAGTCTCCTATTTCTGGGCTTTCTTTTTATACTTTAATGTATGCCTTATCAGATGAAGCTCAGATACTACCAAACTTTGCATGTTTTTGATTTTGCACATAAACTGAAGGGCAGAATTCCAGTCTATGTCCTCAGTCATTCAATTTTTCAAGATCTTTGAACAAGACTTCAAACCCTGCAAAAATACAACCCAAATACAGACTTGCTTCTCTGTCTGTACAAATACGTGAAAGAAACTGGTATGTCAAGTTTCAATGTAGGCAAGCCTAATTGAAGCTTTAACTACATTCGAAACAAGAGGCAGGCAGCACTACTAAACTGCTTTATTCAAGGGCAGAAAGACATTCAGGAATAGAGCTGCTCGAATTATTCATTACAAATAAATTATCCAATTAATTTAGGCAATTTTTCTGATCATTAATAATTCACAAGCTGCTCTTGATGGTGGTGAATGTGTGCATCAGCCCTGATCCTGACAACACTTAGACACATGTTTAGCTTTTCATATTCCCCATAATCCCATTGAACTCCATCAATTTTCTCTGTGTGCTGCAGGTGAGCCTATGGAGAGCTTGTGAACAGCTTGTTTCCCTGGGTAGTTTTTTAAGGAGTAATCATTTGCTTGAGTCATACAATATTGTGTCTGTGCCTAATTGGATGAATGACAGTTCTCCAAGAGGAGAAGACTAAGTGCTGAATAGCAAAAGATGAAAATTCTTGTTCAAGTTCTTTTATTTTTTATTTTTTATTTTTCCACACAGAGAGGTTTTATTTGAATAAAGAAGCAGTTTCGCAAACATTTGTGTGAACAAAACCAAATACTGATGTGAATATTCATAATAGGGAATAAAATAGGATATACCCTACATTAATACAGACAAGGGGAATAAATAGTTCTGAATGCTGTTTCACCATAGGTACTTTACAAAGAATAATGTTCTCAGGAGAGGGTTGAAGTGCAAATGCTGTATACTGGAAAGCACCGTGCTCTGCAGTGTTAAAAATGGAAGGCATTCCAAGAATCCTGCTGTTTCATTTCACTTTCCCGCCTATGCGAGTATTTTACATTTTGCCAACCTAAATGATCAGCAGGTTCTTGCGCTACCTATGCAGAGAAGCCCTTGCACTTCCAATGTACTTAAACAAGTATAAGATCTCACCTGGCTTGTTCTGCGGCACTCATGAGCTGTCTTTGTCCTGCCACCCCTATGTTCTCTGCACAAATCTTCATTCCTGTTGCAATGCACTTGTGGAAGACTTGAATGGTTATCATTTCTAGTGGTTGAAGGACATCTTATTATGAACTACATCTGAAAGAAGAAAATAATTATTAGTTAGCCAATTTATAATGACATTTTTCATGTGTTGGTTCCTGTTTCTCCACAGGTCCAGTTTCTTTTGTACCTCAGTTAACACTCTCTCAGATATAATCAAATATTGCAGCAAGTCCCCTGTAAATAAGATGTAATTAAATGTAACAATTCCCATTGATGGTTTAAACAATTATGCAAATCCAGAGCTATGCTGACAGCTAGGTATAATGCCTTGCAAACTTTCAATTACCTGCTGTCCACCAACTGCTGTGTCACTCAAATCAGCATAAATTGCAGATCACTTAAGTTCTTTTCAGAAAGACCCAGTCAAAAATAGCATGATCCCAGAGTCTAACATAACAAAACATGATAGCTAAAAAACAAAGGGAAGCATGCTTATTTCTGTATCTGATATCTGACAACAACTTGCATATAGTGAGTATTTGATTCAATTTTGTGTGTCAGATGGCAGTGGAGTAGACAATAAGGTGTCCACAGTATTTATGAACAGGCAAGCACCACAGATCACTGACAAGGCAAAATAATTTTAGGTAGCACTGAACCTGTCTGCTTGCATTAGGTTCGGGCAGGTTTCTAGATTGAATAGAAAAGCTGTATTTTTTTTTCTCCTTTAACAAAAGGCTGATAACCACTCTCACTGCTTGCACAGAACGTAGGACAACTCTGACCACTAAATCACATTGTCACCCTCTCACCTAACTATTCTTTTAACAGAGCCACTTTCATTTGCACAATGCACGTATGTGCTGGGCTGGATATCAACCATATCAACCATGCATTGTCCATGTAGCATAGGAAAATAAATGCCACTAATGTCACAAGGAGGAAAACCTCCTACAGTCTCAAATCCAGTGGCTCTGGACTGTGCCAGGGAGGTCCTAATTCATGCTCCATGGCATGTGTACTCACACATCAGCATGTCCAGTCCTTCTCTTGAGCAAAGCAATGTGGGTTTTTTTTCAGTCATTGCTCCACTGGGCATCAGTTAGGAAGAATATCAATACAATTTCCACTGTATTATTAGGAGAAGTTTTTCACTAGAATTTCCTTCAGGCTGCCAGAAGGAGCTACCATACCCCCGCGCTCTAAAAGCTGCGCTGCCAGTACTCCACTATTGCTGTGACTGAATTTGTGGACAGACCTGGATGTTGCACAGAGTATCGCAACCTCCCACGCCCAGCATCTCCATGAGGTCCAAAAGCAGTAGAGATTTACACATTGAGACTTGTGGTGATTGTGATTCTCTACCCAGTTCAGTGCTCTTACACCAGTGCAAAATCCAAATATGAATGAGCGACACTACACTGACAAATGCTTTCCTTGACTCGGAGTGGTAGGTCTAGAGGCACATTGAAATTACTGATTCAGGGGGTTAGACATTACTGGTTTTTTAGAACAAAACTCTCTACATTCATGTTATTCTGGGGACAGATCTTTGAAATCTTTGTTTAATGTGCAATGAGAGCAGAGCCCTGAGACATTCCTAGCTTAAAGAAAAGACAAAGAGCCTAACCAAAAAAAAAAAAAAAAAAAAAAAACCAACACTGTTTACAAAACAGATTTTCTCCTTTNTTTAGAAAACAGATTTTCTCATGTTTTAGCTCTGTTCAAGAGTGTTCCTCCAGACATGCCTCCTCTACCTGGTAAAACCAAATGCCACTGACAACTGTGCAACCACTAATATGGTGACACAGGTATGTGCTGTCCAAAGCCTTTGGGCAAGCGGGGCAGGAATCAGATCTGCCCCTCTGTCCATGAGGATGAGCCATGGGGAGCCACTGGCTCCCGGCCTAGCTGCTGCTGCTTCTGGCAGGGCCAGAGGTGCCCATCACCACCCTGAAACTGCTCCTGCCTGCATGCTGCAGCCAGCGCCTGCTGCACCCCCAGCACCGTTGTGAGTGGACTCTGACAGGCAGCCTGCCTCCTGCTAGAGTGATATTTCAATCAGGCAGAGGCTTTTCTTTTGGAGGCAAAAAAAAAAAAAAAGAAAAGTCTACTATTCCCTTTCAGAAAGCTTCACAGTGATCCTGTGAATTATTATTTGAATCTGACCATATTTGGAGGCATATTTTCCCTCAGAATTGCCAGCTGGCCCCAAATTCTCTGCCTTGACTGAGCTCAGAAGTCTTCATCCTAATCCCAAACTATTCATCCCAACACTTCTACTGCCATCAATAGATTTAAGATGTTTTTAATGCCTTCCTTGAACTTGCCTTGTCTCCTGTCAGCCAGCCAGAAGTGGTTTTTATCAGGAATAAGATTCAAAGAGCCTGCCCTGCAGCAATCCCATAGTGCACTTCTTTGTCAGAATCCTAATGACGATTTATATATACTTAAGAGACTATCTCCAGCTGTAAAACTGAAAAGCTTCTGGGGGTCTATACACTTCCCTGACCTCAGACCTATTTTTACATTTTGATCTTGGGGATAGTCCCTCCCAACACTCAGAATCCTCCAGTTATACCTGCAGTAACAAAGCGCTAGCTTAACCAGTAGTAGCAAGACTTAAAACAGGGCACTCAGGATCAAAGTGGCTAACAAACTCGAGTATTAGCCACTGTGTCAGCCCTAGAGATAGTCACATTAAACTATAGCATGAATACGGTTAAGCCTCCATGCTAAAACTAAATATTGCGCTCCGGAGGATGTGCATCTAAAGAGCCATTTCCACAGAGGTACGTACGAAAGCATGTTCAATTTACCATGCTAAACAGGCATCCACCACAGACCCTCTCCTCCCAGGCAAAGAGGAATTATACAATTAATTTGCTTTCAGGCTCTATGGAGCTATTTTTAGGATTTTTCCTGCATTATTTGCTTTTACTTTCATCTCAAACAATTACAGAAGAGATTTTGCCCTATTGATTTAGAAGAAATGAGGAAATACAGAGAGTGTGAGAGCACTGATGAATCTGGATTAAGAAAAAACATAGCCAGGATAAGGTTCTGTCAATGAACTGACACTTCATTTTCCTTCCATTGTCTGACTACCAGAAGAGCAGTACACTAGCAACAAGGATGATCACATGAAGGCGGGAAAACACAACTGTCAGGCTTCAAGGACAAAGCCTATTCTTACATTGCCATTCCTTAAATCCAGACATTAGAGCAAAAGGAATGAGAAAAAAGCAGCTCACTCATGGATAGCTTACTGAGGATCCTGCAAAAGATTATGCTAATCTTCGCTTCATTGTCCTCTGCAAAATGTTTTCATACCATGCCTTTTATCTGTGGAAGGGATGCACAACCTCTCAACTCTGTGACAGCGAGCACTTTCTGTGTGGTTTCTGCGTAATTAACACCAGCACTAGACCTTTTCATTTTTGCTACTCAAGCTTATGGCCTTTTAAGGGTACCCACAGGGGAGCATCCCTCGCCCCTTTGCTTGTGGCCTAAGTGATAGTCCCAGCTTATCCTTAGCTACATATACCATCTGTTAATAGCAGAAGGATCAAAAACTTTTGGCTAGCCTGCATTTTTCAAAGAATGGGGGCAGGCAGCATAAACAACACATTAGACAAGATTTCTAAGAGTTTTAATTCTGAATTAGGTCCTAAAGACTTCAGGTTTTATTTAGACGGCCATTGCATTATTGTCTAGATTATGTTCACTTGCACAGTTATCTTAGGAGGTGGCTTGAATTGGATAAAAGTCAGCATTTAAGTTTAAATCCATCCTAACCTAGTACTATTTTATCAAGAAAATGCAACATGTTGGATACATGCAGTTTTTGGCAATCTGCACACAATAAACACTGAAGCTGCAATTTTACCCTAAAGTGATCATCCCAGTTTTTGAGAATAAAATCAGATGCTTGAGAATTTATTTGGTACCAGCAAAAATGGGAATTTTACCCCACTTAATGACACAGGAATTGCTTCTGAGCAACACAGACCTGATCCAACACTATCGGACACTTTTCTTATTTATCTCCAGAAACTGCAAAATGCTTAAAAAGTGAAAACAATAAAGTATTGTGGTGCTTCAGCATTAATACTTATTTTCACCAGCCTTCCTCCATGCAGATTTTATCTAATTGAACATGGGGTTTGCTTAGTTCTTTCATGCCCAGGTATGTTACTTCTCTGGACCGTTTTCCCACCAGGCCTTGTCATGTTGATGCCCTGGCCTCCAGAACATACAAATCATGTTTCCCTTGAAGGTAGAGAACACACAAGTGTATTTTATAAACATAGCGTGCATTTTTGAGGCTCACCACCTCCTTTGTCCCCTGCCCAGGAGCAGGGGCCACAGCACAGGAGGCCAATGTCTTCAGGAGGCTTTGGCCTACACATGCAACTCCCAGGCCTCTAAGGCTCAAGTTGTTCATCTTTATCACCTGATACTTTTGAGTTTGTTGGAAGGTTACCAACGGCCCAGTGAATCAGACAACAGTGATATTTTGGTGGTGTTCATGAGACTACAGCTGAAGCTGCCTTGAAAGTGAACTGTGCTGTACAGAGTGACTAGACCTCTGCGTTGCCTTTCTGGGCATGACCTTGGATAGATGGAGCTGGACTCCCGTACAGTCTGTCCAGAAGAAACAGATGTGGTTATGTGGTAGGGATGGGCTAAAAACACAGCTTTTCTTTCCATTTCCATGCACATCGACATACTCTCCCTTCCCCATGAAAGACAAATGTGCCTTGAGATAGTTTGGCAACATGACAGATGGTAACTACCACTGTGGCTTATTATAGTGCTGCCAATGTCTCAGATGTGCATTAAACTCGTACACTGACAGGAAGTCTCAAGGAAATGTTGTTCTACATTTTTCTGCAAAGGCATAATCCCCTTTCAAACAAAAAACCAAAGACATGAAGATTTAAAACCCTATCTGTCAGGATGTCCTGCACCGAAGGGTAAATACTATACAGAAACTCTGTGTTCCTGATCTGAAATAACACCATGTTCTTAAATCTGAAACCAGCTTGTTCATTGCTGCACATAAAGAACTTGAAAGCCTCATGACTCCAGCCAGTTCCACTCTAAACAAGTTAAAGTTTCTATCTACTTTGCAGAGAAGCAGTCTGCAAAATAAATGCTTGAAAGAGATTTCTTTAAAACCTACAGGTGGGAATAAACAGTTAACTAAATTCATATCCCTTCAGTGTTCTGCAGTAATGACTATAGCTTACTATTTTTATGAAAAATACCATCCTTTGAACTTTTAAGACCTTGTATGTTCTGAAGTCCCACCAAAACCAATGCAAATTCTGTATCTATTGTGAGTATAGGCAGGTCACAGGATGTTTGTGCTTACCTTTCACCTCTGGAAACCAGAGCTGAAATTCTGTATTAAGTAGCAAATAAACATATATGTCCTGATTGTTGGCAGTCCTTGTCCATGCCCGAAACATCATGCCATAATTTGCCCATTATACCTTCTTTTTGCTTAGAGAGGCTGCCAAAAACACATCTTTAGAAAATTGGACTTTGGCTGCCAGGATAAAATGAAGAAGTTTCCCATATCCCAATATACTTTGTCAGGCTCACTCTTAGTCCTATGAGCTTTCATTTTCATAGACACTGCCAGTGACATCTCATTTTACAAAGAAATTTAGTAACTGTTTGAGGAACTGCCCTAAACACTGTTACCACTGTCTTGACTGCAGTGAAGCTGTCACTGAAGAAAGTCACTGGGCTGTCACTGGGAAAAAAAACACCTTTTTTTACATTTTGAAGCTGTCGTACAAGAAAACATTCATGATCTGGAAAGTAGAATTGGAAGCCACTTTTGCATTCTCTATAAACACAAATCACTAAGGCTACTATTATTATAAAAATACTCTTAGTGCTCCAAAGAGAGTATTACAGCAAGGCTTTTGGCTGGAGAATTCAAGCAGAGTTCACAAAATTCATGATGAAAATTGAACAACAGACTGCTCATAGTGTCCTAACTACAAAAATGATAGGAGCAACCATATAAAAATTAAAAGGGTGGAAAAGTCACATGATAAAATTTCACTCTTTCTTCTAAAAGGAAAATATCTCATTGTGATAGCAGGCAAAAAAAGCCCACCCATCAGGTAGGATCTGTTTTCTGGTTCTCACATAGTTCCACTGACATCCATGGAGTTACTTCTAGTCTGCAGCAGTTTAAGTGAAAAGAGAATAACACATACATCCGTCTGTAGGCCAGATTTTCGGTTAATTTAAACAGGTACAACTTAAGATTGCCCCTATGTCATGTGGATAATTTTAAACAATCCTAATAGGACTGTTTATGTGCAAATATAAAAACAGAACATAAATGTAACATTTCCTTGTTGCCGACATTCACAGAATGCCCACAGAATGAGCATTCTTGTCAACTGTCTGAAACTATGTAAAAAGGCAATTTCTCTTCCTACCTTCAGCCATGATTCTGGTACAGTGATATTCCAAACAAAACCAAATAGGCCTGTGTTTGTAGCAGGAAAGCATTCATTAGATGCAAACCAATAAGGTCAAAACCTTTGGCTTCTTGCCCATAACTCTTTTGTCTTTAAGAAGTTTCCAAAATTTTCCCATGATTTTGAAAAAAATAAAGTAAGTTTCCTAGCGTCTCTTTTAATGAGCTTTTAAAAAGTTATCCAAAATGCTGCTCTCAGTAGCTGGTCTCTAAAATCTTGTAATAACTAGAGACAAAAAAAAAAAAACCCTCACCAACAACTCAAGTTTTCTGTAATAAATACACAAATAAACTAGTTTGAGTTTCATAAAAATGGAAGTCCACCTAATAGTAACAGTCCCTGCAAGTGCTAAGAGTCACTAGTTTCTGTCTTCAGCAATGCAGTTTTGTGGAATTATATTACACCAGATCTTACACACCTCTGAAAAACAGCATTGCTGTGAAAACACAGCTTACTGGCTACCTAGAGTTTTACTTGCTATAAGCTGTTTAGACCACATGAAACCTGCAATACACTGTTAGATCTTTACAAATTTCATGAAATCTTTTTCGGATATCCAAAAAATCCTGAACTGCTTGAATCTTTTGTCTCCCAGCACTGGGGACTGACCCATAATCTCTTTCCCAGCCAGTATACCAAATCTGTAGCCAACCTTGTCACTGACTCCAACAGCTGCTTAAATTCACCAGAGGGGATAGCAGCAATCCTACTTCTAAAAGAACACCACAAGGCTTACGTTCATGATGCCTTGAGGAGACACTGAAAGGAAGGTCAAAGGTGAAGAAAAGATAAAGTGCAGTACAAGAAGATCAGTAAAGTTGAATCTTCTTGATGAAAACTCACGTCTGTTTCTTCATGATGCAAACAACATAACTTCATTTCAAAAAGCCTCTGTTTTTTGTTGATTTTTTTCCCTCTCTTTCGGTTCGGAGTATTTTGAAGCTTATTGAAGGTTTTTTTCTTTTTCTTTTTCTTTTTCTTTTTTTTTTAGGTCAGAGCTCTGTGCATCTAAAAGCCTTATTCAGTTGTTCTTGTCACGAGTACTTTGTCTTACACAGGCTGCATTACTCTTGTAAACAGAGGCAGCATCAAAGTGAAAGCAGATAGAGTCACATCAGTGGATTAAGGCCTTCTGCATGATAAAGTAGCTACCTAGGGTGGGATAAACTTAATATGTGAAAGAATGTTATTGAGGAGGAATAAAGTGCCAAAACTCTGTCATTCTCTTCGTAATGTCCTAATCTAATGCCTGACACCAAGGCCTTAGGCCAGTGTTAGTGTTAATCAATGAAATACCCATCTGTGTTCCCTGTCCTTATCGCTATTTAAAACTAGCCTAAACTCAATTATTTTCCCTTAGAGACCAAGATGGGATATTAAGTTGAGTGAAAGGGATTGTGTCCCACAAAGAAATCCCAGTGTTAAAATGCAGAGGTGTCAACATTGCTAACTAAATTTCAGTTAAACAGAGATTAAATGCTGGTTCTTTGGGCATGAAACATTGCATAGATTAAATCTGGTTAAAAATCCTTATTTAGAGAGTGGCTAAAAACTGTTAAGCAGTTTAATCAACTTATAATGTAAATTTTGTTCCCTCATATGCATTATTTATCCCTTGCAATAAGCACTGCACAATAAATGTTTGAAGAGCACACTTGGTTATAGCAATAGGAAAGCACAGATTCTTGCCGTTACCCAAAGCTAAGAACGATACAGACATTTCCATATACATAATGGTTATCTGAGGAGTACGTAATTTATCCCATGAGCGAACAGCAAATCTCATAATTCAAGACTGCCTTAGTCACAAATGAGTTATGGAGGTGTTTTTCACAAGTGGGATTAATCTCACATCCCATCGATACTCATTATTATATTTTTGGTTTATATCACCAAGACATAAAATATATTTTTTATTTTATTAAAATTTCCAACTTGTCTGGCTTTCCTTTTTGTGCTTTTTTTTTTTTTTTTTTTTTTAATTAGAACCCAGTGAGGACAGGAAGACTCTGCAGAAGTATATGGATATTAAGGGAACTTCCAAGTGGACGTTTAATAAAGAGAAAAATAAACCTCTGAATTAGGAAGGAATAAATACTTTCAGCTGCTTTGTAATGAGAGCTTTCTGGGGTTAATTTCTGAATATTCCAGCTAGGAGTTGTGCCTGTCCTCTGTACTGAACTCATCATGTACATTTCTTTAGAATTTTCTGTTTTGTTTTTTAATTGTAAATAAATTGGGAGTGCTTCACTACCAAAAGCATGTCTTTTTTTGCAAACATTTTTAAGGTTGGCAGTCAATTACATAAATGAACAGCAACAATATTTTCTTCTATGTGAAAAAATGTACATGGTTTTAGGTACGCATGAATAAAAAAGATTCTGAAGTGACTAAAATCTGATGAGCATTTCTAATATGACCATCATGGCAGTACCAAAACCAACAACAACAAAAACCAGAAAAAACATCTCTTTGGACCTCTTCTCTGGAACTAATTTGCCAAGTGCAAGAATCATCACGGTATTGGTCTTACTCTTAGACATCCCACCCATCTGTCTTCAGTTCAGTACTGTTTTTTGTTTCTCTTTGAACTACTACTACTACTACTATAATTTTCTTGATTGTCACTTTGCATCTCTATTTAGCATCTCAACTAATTTCACTATGGAGAGAGGGCAATAACATTTTCTTAACACTGGTAAGCATGGGATGCTGAAAGAGGTTTTGATGTTGTAAATGTTTTTTTGTTTGTTTGTTTTTCCCTTTTTAGCCAGAAGTATGGGCACAAATGCAGTGGAGCTTTCTGACAGTGGGGGTCCCCGCTCTTTCCCTCTCCTCTCCACCTGAAGTTTTACTTAAACTTTCTTATTGGTAAGTGAGATGTAAATTTTCTCATTTGCAGAGTAGCCTCTACTTTTTTAGACTTTAAGACTTCTTCATCTAAAAAGTAACAGACTTCTGTCTTAGTTGCTTGGGACCCTAGACAAGGGTGCTGGTTTATGTGATATACAGTCAAGAGGAAAAAGCATACATTACTGTGTGAGGGTTTTGTTGTGTTTTTGTGGGTTCTTTTTGTTTTGTTTTGTTTTGTTTGTTTGTTTGTTTTTGGTTTTTGTTTGGTTTGGTTTGGTTTTTTCCAAGAGGAATGGATACAATATTTCAAATTATAGGCAGTTGTGAAATTTTGGTTTACACAGTGCAGAAAATGTAAGTAGTTCTTCGGTCATTTAGATATTTCTCAAGGTGACAGTTGGAAAAGTTCATAAAAAAGCCTTGTTTGAAGCCTGAAAAAGTAATTTTGTCAAGATTTACGGGCAGTATTAAAGACTTGAGGAACTAAGGGATTCAAAAATCTGCTTCTAACATAGCTGAGTGAGCTTTGGCTTGTATTTTAGAAAGCACTGTATCTTCTTGGGTTAGCAGAAATTGTTAATGATAATATAGAATAGAAGGTTGGTGCGAGGGCTTCCCTTAAAAAAATTATGCTTTTTAGATACATTCTCCTCTCCAAGGTCTCAGTATTACTTTGACTGAATAAAATTGTTCCTAGAGGGTTGTATTACAAAGGCTGAGTCTACCCTATTTTGATGATTCCCAAACTTAAAGAGAGGCACACACCACAATAAATAAAAGGCGCTGCTAGTAGCAGGCATTTAGAAGTCCCATACTGGTGAAAATTTGAAGCTTGCTGTAATACTGTTCTCATCACAAATCAACCTTTAATGTTTACAGTGACAAACACTAAAAGAATGTGCTGGTTTTAAATTCTTAGTATTTCTTCGCTTCCCCCCCCCCTCAAATTTAGGAATACTTGAGTGGTTTTAGGTGGTTTTAGGGTTACGCTGGTGGCCACAGTGGAGTGTCTGAGAAGGTCACTGAAAACCTTGCACTTAGGAACTAGGGCAAAGTTTTGCTACTTGCTTCACTCTCCAGCCTGGCATTAGAGGGCATTGTGTTGTTATGGCTCCCATTTCATGAGATAGTCATAAAACTGCACACTTCATCCACATGTATTATAAATATAAGTCCAGGCTCCCTGCCACAAGTTGCATTGGTTGTAGTAATACTGCAGCTCTAATTCATTCTTCCTACTTGAATCCCCCTGCAGTTGTTACAAGCAGTTTACTTTCTGTCTGTAATTCCTGGATACTATTTATGTGCACGATAAATACATGCTACTCCGCAGAGGTGGCTGCATTTCAGCTGCAGCTAAATGCTTACCTGTTTAAGCAGTATGCAAAAAGTACGTACGACCACTTGAAATCCCTGTATTAAACATTCTGTGAGCTTTAAGATGCTGGTGGTGGGAAGGACTCAGGTTAGGCACTGATTGCTCACAAAAAGTACTTGATATAGCATGGTGTTTTCTTTCCTTTAAATTTTGGGAGGCAAGAGGTTCCAGAAAAAATGACACAGAGGCACAGATTGCCTTGGAGCACATCACACACAAGAAGAATCTGAATCTAAATCATCAATACACCTGCAGGTAATTAGCTTCCCATTTACAGATGGGGAACTGAGGCATAAAGAGGCACGGAACTTTTACCTCTGGCAGGCAGGCAGGTTTTGGCAGAGTCAAGGAAAGGCTCCCCATCCCCTGTGCAGCCCTGCGCTGTTTCAACCACGGGCCATTCTCCCAAAGTCATGCTGGTGCACAATGGCTCTGCCCTACCTCAATTACAGGGCTGAGGCCATAAGCTACAAGACAACCAATCTCATGCAAAGGACACAACCTAATGCAATTCCAATATAAATTATGTATGAACATTGTGGCACAAGACAGTTGGAAACCACATTATGTAATTCAGCAATTCAATCACGTTTGTTGTTAGTGTACAGTACTGTACACTACAGTTGGAGAGGGGGACTGTTTCAGAGTCAAGTGGATCAAAACCAGTCTGTGAGAGCCAACTAAAAAAGGCTATTGTACGTAGCTGACTGAAGTGGAGAATGAAGTGCTCTCCCTCAATTAAGGAAAGTGTGGTGGAGCTGATTAACCTGCTTGTTACCTTGGTAACCTGAGATTTAAATTGTGAATGAATACATAAGGCCGTGGATACCTTTTATCAGATGAGAGTCTGATGAACAGTTTGAGTGAGAGAACTACAGAGCTAAGAGGTTCTGACACTTAATCTGTTTATGAGACAAAAGTCTTAATTGATAAGAGGGAGTCAGTGCTACTATATATGTAAGTCACCTATAAATAGCATGACAGGCACACGCTATGCTGCAACTGGCTGTGCACACGGATCAAAACGCGCAAAATCGTTCATCAGTGCAACTCCCCTGGGCCACCACCAAAGCTACCTGGCTTTGGGTTGGGCTGAGCTCTCACAGCATCCCCTTAAATTACTAGAGTGTCTGTGTGCAAAGTGCCTATACTACACCTTGTGCACCTCATCTTTCTGCCCAGTTTGTTCTTTGTCTTTTATGCATCTCAGGCTAATGGATAAGACTTATATTTATTAACATTAAGCATCTTTACCAGCTCTCTACCCCATTCTAGAAAAGGCCTGAGGCTACATTCTCTCCTCAGTTACACCTGTCCAATCCCATTGACTTCAGTGAGATTGAACAGGTGTAAGCAAGGAGAAAATTTGGCCCCCTGTTGTCTATAAATTGCATTATCTATGTTCACCACTGCCTTGACTTTATGTCACTGGCAAGTATAATTAATTTATAGTTTGTCTTACTCTCTTAGTTGTTTAATAAATAGATGAAAACAGAAGACTCCTGAGGGACTTACTCCAGTTACCTGTAATAGAAACTCCCCTACAGACAGAGCTTCTTCACAAATGTCCTTCATACTTCCTCTTCTTTTTGTCAATTCTTTATGAATTTTCATTATCTTCTCCAGATTTTGCAGTTCTACGGAATCACAATTCTTGTGTGTCATGATGTGATCTGTTAGAAAAGAAACAGTGACACCACTAGCTACTAAAAATGGAGCTGTTCTTAAACTGAGAATATCTTCCATTTGACTTCTGCTAAGATCAAGGTCTGCACTTAGCATGAGGAATAATTAGTTACAATAAATAACATTGCCATAAAGACTGTTGCCTGAATTTAAACAAAGACAAAATCAGCAAGTCCTCAGGGTGACAAGTGACTCTTCAGGAGATTTAACTAATTTTGTGAGCATACATTGAAGCTTCTTGAATAGTAGGTACTTTCCTATATGCTTAGCTGTCTTAGAAAGCTGGGGCTATCTGACCAACTTCCAACTGTCCCAGTGCTAAACCTATTCTTTATTAAACTAGGAACATATAAAACTTGCTTGGTACCAGCAAAATCAGACAAGTATGGATAAATGGTCAGCTAAAGCAGAAAAGAGAAAGTTTCACCCTGATGAGAAGCAGTTCCCTCCAATGAGATCATCATGGCTATTTCTGCTAGAACCACTAAGCTCAAGATTAATACAATTCAAGTAGAAAGAAGGAAATTACCACTCCTTACAGGTCTTCCATATAGAACTTTTTAGCTTTCTTTAGACACTTTACTTTCTTCAGCACTTTACAATAGGCACTGTTATCATCCCTATCTTGTAGGTGGGTTATGAAAATGCATGTAAGTCTAAAATCATCCAGCAGCTCAAAGGGAGAACAAAGACTAAACCCCAGGCTTCCTAAGGTCCAATCTAGCATACTGTTATCTAGACCAAATCTATGCTGCATTGCAACAAGTCAGTTAAGTTGAATCCCATCCAACAAGCTTACTTCACAGGCACTGAAAATTCTACACATTTCTGTGGAGAAAGAAAAAAAAAAACTGACTTGCCTTGTACAGTATTTTTGCTTTTTGCATTTTTAAATACTATCTCTGGTTTCCTCTGAACTTCTCATCAGATCTAAGCTGCATTAAGAAGTTTACAAAGGCAGGGTGTTGAATGATTGACAGTGCCTTTTGCTGTATTAGTGGTACATTTAGAGTAATTATTGAATGGCAGTTAAGATGAGAGCAGGCCACTCACTCCACACGTGGCACCCTTCTCACCTTCTACTAAATTAATGCCTCTTCTCCCAGACGTATGGATTTCCTGTCACAGGAATAATCTTCTGCCAGTAGAGACACAACAGACTATTTTGCCAGCATTGTGCAACTTTCAACTGATAACTACAGCTCAATGTATTATGCATCTAGTGCTCTAATAAATACAGGATTGACTTGTTTACTACCACCAATGTTGCCTCGATTAGCACTGTGTTTCTCTAGGCCATTATTCATTGGTGAGAGGAAGTAAAGACCCACTTGGTTCTCCATTAATCCAACTGTGTTAAACAAACTGGTTAATTTTTCAGCTTGCGTTGTTTTGTATTTAATGAGGAGAAAATAATTATTTCATTGCTTATCATTAACACCCTATTTATGAAGTGCAACATCATTTATTTTTCAACTTCGAACAACAAATTAGTACCTCTTATTTCTCCATGGAAATTCTTTCTTGAAAGTTCCCTCCTCAGGCCAAAACATACATCTAGAGTCCACAGCAGAGTGCCCTGGAATAGGCTTTGAGACAAGCCCTTTGACTACAGTCAGAGTCAGAAATTATTTTTCCCTTCTCACTGCCATTAGTTGGAGCTAATACAAGCCTAGGATCTATGATCTAGAACTCATTCATTCAAATTACTCTAATCTCCAAACACTGTAAGGTAAGTAACCCTGAATCTATCTGGACTTTGAAATTCCACCTACAGCTTCTACATTTTAAAGTAGGATATAGCAAGGAATTCCCCTGTGGGACTAGAAGGACTCTTCAGACAAAGAATAACTAGACACAATGAACTCTTGTATTTTATTTAGTGCAGGCAACAGACAGTTGCTCACCAAAGTCATCGGTAGCCCTGTTTAGAGATGAGGATGCCCACTGCAGTACATGATGTACCAAGGCCAGCCAGACCCCTGGCTATTGTCAGAGTAAGGTGAGAAAGAAAAATTACAATGAATGAGATAAAATTCCTGCAAAATAACACCAGGAACAAAAAAGGGAATGGACTGAGAGAAGAGGGAAAGCAGAAATGGGTTCACAGAGGAAGAAAATCCAAGTATAAAGCTGTATATTGAAAGATTATGCATAATATACGTCATGCATATGAGTTAAGACAGCCACAACTGCTCCAGGAACAAGCTGTTCCGGAGTGAAGTGTATAGCATAGCCCAGGTTCTCAAACGCAGGGGCCCCATGTCTATATGTTAGACCTGTAAGCAGTCAGCCTAGTTATCGAAAGTGCCAAGCACCCAGCATGCTCCACTGAGCCCTCCACAGGTTTTAGACTGCTGTTTCTAGAAAATTAGCCCAGCACAGTATCCATTGCTGTATAGCATCTGCATCATATATTTAATTATCTGAAACAAGTTATGATCATTAAAAGTCCAAGATAATTTTCACAGCACTGCCAATGCCATTACTTGTCCACAGACATTACACACCATCTTAAAAAATATATATTCTGTTAACCAGAGGACCGCCTTGTGAAAGGATCCTAAGCCTACTGAAAAACCATGCTGTTCTACTCTTTGAGTGACAGTCTAAGTGATGACTTCTCATGGGAAGCTCAGTTTAATCATGTTAGTTAACACATTTGCTGGCATTTCTTTTATTATAAAAACAATTAGAAAGCTGTAACAAAAACGTGGAATTAAGCTTTGAAGTTTCAGGTATTGAGAGAGAAATTCTGTGGCCCAATCTCATCACAACCAAAGTGGACACATCAACGACATGAAGCACAGGAAAATATAGGGGGTTTTGCGGAGCCACAAAGCATGACACTGGCCACATCCAAAGAGAAAACAGGGCTGTGGTTCCTCTCACCTGGTTCCACATGTCTATTCTGTCTGCATTTAAACTGGTCATCCTTGATTCCCTTTACAGTCATTTGGTAGACATAAACTGTTTTCATTATTTTAGACATCTTCCCGAGGAGGAAATAAACATCACTTTAAAGCACCTATGTCTCTCCATTGGCTCTACACAACTACTACTACGACTTCTACACGACTAGCTCAGGTGTATGCATCCAAAACTAGGTAAAATGACTCCCCTGTGTGGTCTCCTGATGATCAGTGTCATGTTTTCACCACTAGAACATGTTGTCTTAAATTCACATGGTAGCCCAATGTCATTTTTTAGTAAAGGCATAGCTTGGCCTCCTTCTGTGCTGACAGCTTACAAGATGATGTGCTGGAGTTCTACACCAGGTAGAAAGGCATCCACAGGTCTAATCCAGCCCTTTCCAATTCCTTCTGGACATCTATCGAATCACTGTAGTGATTCTCTTTAATGTTATAGCAGTTCAGTTTTCTGCCATGGTATTACCCAAAATGACTGAGCTTTTGGGAGATGGGGAGTACCAGTCCAAATCTTTAGGTTCGTTTCCCAGGCTGCCACAATTCTGATTCTTTTCTCCCCCTATCCCTCCTCCAGGTATAAAAACATAGGGTCAACATCTGATCAATAATTGCATTTAGATGGCCATCTCTGCTGGGGCTACTATCTAGTTGTTTATTAATCTGTTTTGAGGGTAGATAGACCATACCAGAAGGACAAAAACAAACAAACAAACAAAAAAGCAAAAACAAAACAAAACAAAAAAACAGTGCCATTCATAAGAGAATTTTATCCCTGCAGTTCTTAGAAGTCAAAAAATATATACATCTCATCTTAATTTTGTGTGGGGCAGCTGCAAACATAATACCTATAAAACTAGGCACACTTTGAAAGAAGGATAGGAACTAATAAAAAAAAAAAGTCATCCAAAAAACCAGCTGCTTTTTCTTCAGATCTGGGAGTCTCTTGAGTGCACCCTCCTACACTGCTCTAAAACGTAGCAAGAAAGAGTGTTCTTGTAGCATTTCAAAGAGAAGCCAAACACTCAGAGATCACTGTTTCTCATGATACTTTGGAGAGAAGAGGCACAGCAGTGGTAGGAGAATCCCAGCTGGCAACAGAAGGATTCTTTGAAGTATTGACATATAGTAGTGTCCACAGGATACCACTGACTCAGCTCACTGGCTCCCTAGAAAGCTAAGCCTGGCCTTGCTGGTATTATGTGAGGTGACTGCTATTGAATAGGACGACTTTGCTGTAACTAAGAGCTCTTCCTTGCAGCCCTCAAAAGCACTTGCAAGGGGAACCGCAGTAAACACAGAAGTCAGAAAGTTACTACGTGAAGACAGCTATCTTTTAGCAAAACATGTTCTATCCAAGAATCTCTGACGTAAAGCTATTTTTGCCTCTCCTTAGTCTCTCCTATAAGTTGTCACTGAAATAAAAGTATGATTTTGTTAGAACCTGCTTCCCATTACGTTCAATTTTTACAGGCTAATGTTCAACTACATTTCCCATGTAATGCCACCAAGTTGTAAAGACCAAAAAAACCCCCAACAAATTGGTAGATACAAGAGATAAAATGACACAGGGATTTAATGTTAAATGTCAGGAGCAAAAACGCAAGGGAGAGAAGGAGTTGAACGATTTTATTCCCATTTTACCTGAAGCCTGCTGTAATTGTCTGGATAAGTCATTTAACCTCTGTGCATCATGCATGTCCTCTCCTGGAGCTAAAGCCAATCTAGGGAACTGTGTGAAGCTTCATAATCCATCATGGCTCTGACCTGGCAAGAGGATGCTTAATTGTAGCACGTCAATTAAGCCCAAAAGAAGGAAGGCCCCAGTCAAGACTGTGTTGTGGAGAACTCTGTGGCATCCAGCATGTATGCTCCAAGAGTCAGTCTGACCTTTGCACTGTAACTGGGTCTTTATTCCTTCACCATCAACCATGTAGCCAAGGCTGTGAACCAGAACAGCCTGAATGCACACTATGGATTTGAATTAAAAAGTAGGGTGCACCTTTGGATCACTGAACAGGCGGATACCACCCAGGTACTGCCAGAGAAGATCCTGTATATTTTATGAAAAATAGTCGCCTTCTAATGGTGTTCATGGCCAAGCAAGTGCTCTTCATCCCCATAAACTCTGCACTCATCCTAGACACCTGAATTATTTTTTCTTTAATGCATCTCCAGGTCCTGGGTACCTAGCCCACTGATAATTCTTCCTGAAAGTAATTTGTTACATTTTTTTTTGCAGCACGCTCATCCTAAATAACATTTATTCTGTTGCACTACTCTGAGAAGTCACTTTATGAAAACAGCAGCAAAGGTCTCCATGTTCAGTGAGGCTTACTACATTCCCAATCAAATGTGTTTGGAGAACATCTCAAAGGACACTATACAACTAACCTTCATCCTGAAGACACAAGGTGAGATCTGCCAGTCAGACAGGCTCTCCCTGTACTTCACAGCACTGTCAGCAATCATGCATCTGCAACACTATGTACTGACATGCTGCCTAGCCACCCAGTTTCACTGGGGTTCAGATACTTTACAACAGTGGAAGATCTGGCCCTAGGATCGATCCTCTTAGCAAAGTCCCCCTAAGCAAGTGCCTCACTGGAATCTGGAATATCCTCTGAAGTGCCAGGGCTCAACAACGGCAGCAAGCAGGAGCTAAACATTTTGGGGGACTACATTCTGGTACAAGATGCAGCAAGAGCCAGGTTAAGGTGCAACCAAGGCCTACTGGACCTAGCCGAAATGATTTAAGGAGTTACCAACCCAACTGTTTTCTTCAGAATTAGTTGTTGCCACGGTGCTGCAAGTACCTGTATGAGAACTAAACCATTTTCATGTGATTTAAATCTACCTGGCTGGCTTTGCCTTGGAACAGGCTGAGAGTATGCACAGGATTTGTTTGGCATCCAGTCTGCAGGTTGTGGTAATCTCCAGCTGAGGGGCAGCAGTGGAACAGGAGGAGTCTGTTCTTACGCTACTCGGTCATATCCGTACTTCTAAGTACCCTGCTCTGCCCCACTGGTATAAGTAAAATGGCTTTTCCTCTAGAGAGCTGAAAGGCAGAACTCCTGTTTGAAAGATTATTTGAATGCTTTAGCTTATTGCTGTAGCTCTTATCATGTGTCAAAAATAGCCAAAGTTTCACATAGGATGCTACTTGCTATTACTTAAATCAAAATAAATTATATAAAGCAAACTCCTGCTTTAGATATGAAAGTGGACAGATACAGCTACTGCTCCACATAGAACTGATGCAATGTTTTTTTCAAAATAGAATCACATCTTGAATTAAAAAAATACTTTGTAAATGTTGTAATAAATTACTTTCTTCTAACTACTGCATATTTATGCTGTATCTCAAATAATACATGTATTTTTGCATTCCTCCTTCTCGTCTAGTTGAATCAACCATAGAAATCGCAAGCAAAATGCATCAGGTTCCCAGCAATATATTGCTGTTTTTACTGTGGACCTGCAGCAACTGGTTGGACAGGAATGGCCCTCTTCTCCCATTAGATTTTATGCTCATCCTGCCCATAATATACTGGAAGTCAGATTCTCATCTAACCTGAGGGGACCGTTTCCTTCATTCTTTTTTTTTTTCTATCCATTATTCTGCACCAAACTGCAAACACCACAATAATATATTCTGACTAAAAGAAATAAAAGGGTTCCTGTAGCTATAGTTCAGTTTGTGTATGCTGCTGAAAGAGGTCAGCTCTGTTAATGGCATGTGAGAAGAATGTATACAAATGTGCTCACTGCTAGGCAATCGCTAGCCTTTAATGTGTAGAGAAATCAGTAGAGATTGTACGTATGTTTTATTAATTCTTCCTCTGTCTTGGTTTGTGCAGGGCTGGAGTGTGCAATTATTTAGGAATTTAAGTACCATTGGTTCTAAGGTTTGAGGCCAGATAAGAAAGTTGATTAACTACCACACAGCGATATCTTTGAAGAGTCAACGCCTGCATTTAAGTCACACCGCTATTCAGCTGGTATGTCTTAAAGCAGAATGCCGTCACTCATCAAACCAGCTCACCGTACCCTTATACTGACATTGAACAGAAGAATCACTCCCAATTCTTCATTCTAGCTCAAAGTTCGGTTTGTCCTGTGAATGTTAAATAGGAACACTAGAATCAACATTTTCAGGTACACTATGTAAAGATATGTACAAAATTTTACTTCCCTTACAAACAGAGCCCCATTTTAGCTGCCTGCAAAAAAATTTGCAGCTTTTTCCATGCTTTTTGGTAAAGGTGGAATGTATTGTTCTATGGATGACTGTTTTTCTGGTTTGCTTTTCAGCTCAAAAGCCTAAGAGGGGGAATGATGACAAATTCTCCAGGTTTTCTAAGGGAAGCTGATTGCTGCAACAGATGTATGAAAGGAGTTCTTGGAATGCAAGACTATAATAACAAGCATAAAAAGCCAGAGAACAATGCAGTTGCTTCTGAAGAAATAACTTCAATGTCTGTAGGGCAGTATTCATATTTCAGCTGTTAAAGTTCCTCAGAGCAGTAAGCATCATCACCAGATGCTCTGTAAGGTTAACATTAACTGAGAAACATTTGAATCCGATATATGGGACTGCCCTTCACACCATGAGTTACATTATGTTCAGGTTATTTTCCCCACTTCCAGAAAGAAAGTCATAGGCAAAGTGCTAGATGTATTTTTATCCTTTACATATTAAATAGAACCACTGTCCAGGCAACAATAGCTGCTCACGAGCCTTATTTTAGGGCATGGAGGAACCCCAGAGCTTGCTCCCTCACTCACAGAGACAGTAAGTATATTAGCAACTGTGAATAGCCTATACTATCATGGTAGTCATTTTCAAGGATAAACTATACAAAACCTCCACAGATTGTGAAAAAACAGTGGCTTAAATGTAGAATCACAGTTGTACTCCTATTCCAAGAAACCTTTCCAAAGCAAACACCGCCTCTTGGTCAAGTGGATACGGCAACTGCACAGAAGCAAAACAAGTTCTACAATATCTACACTTATAAAAATGTAGAGGACTATTTTTGCTTCTATAAATACATCCATGGTACAGGTATGTAAGGGTGAGGCTTGAGGAGAAGAGGGATTTGTTGCATGATCTGAAATGTGTTGAGAGCAGATTCACGCCCACAGGAAAGCTGGTCTCATGCAGAGGATAAAGGTAAGCTGCGTCCCCACAGTCACCTCTCTTTTTGCTGTTCCCCTGCAAGGCTGGCATCAGCTTGGCAAGCAGGTAAAGAGCACCTGTCCCTCTGTCCCTATAGACTTTACCCAACAAAATTCTTGGTGGAATGAGGGTCTCTTCAGAAGACCCTGGCCAGAGGAGGCCTGCAGTAACCTACAACAATTTACCTCCTGAGAAGACAGACCACTAGGAAGTGAGAAAAAAGACACCTGATTGTACGGGTAATGAGCAGGCACAAATCTCCATTTCCTGCAGAAAGTTCAAGATCTCTCCACAGAGGAATCACTCATTCATTATCCCTAGGGAACCTGATACCACTGCAAGAGGGAATGTCTGAGAAGTTTTTTCCATCACTTAACCCTCTCCCATCACATCTGGCTGGGACCAAAAGCACTACTGATAGCTTCACTGACTTCTGGTTATTCCACATTTGTGGCAACAGGAACCAACATCAAGTAAGGCCACACTAGTCCACACAATGGCTGAATGGCCATCTCCAGAATGATGTAAAGCCTGTACACAGCAGGCTGCATCTCAAGTGAGTCCAATTCTGCTGTAAGGTGGAAGGAAATAGACCCAGAGTGATTACACTTGGACTCATGTCTACACCAATTTCCCTGAAAGCAGAATTTGACTAAGTACATCTGCCCTAACTGGTTTTACTAATGATTGATTTTACTAATATGTGCCACTTTCAAACCTCCCATCAGTACAGGAAGAACTCCATGTAAGTTGGCACAAAATAGGAGTTCTTCTGCTCAGGCTAGCAGTCCTCCTGTTGGATGGGACCGAGCTGAAGTTCAGCTGAATCCTAGGCAAAGGCAAGCATCGCTATGAACTCTACAGACCCAAGTAATTCAATGCTGATTAAAACAATTACCTTTGAGAAGGTAGGGGCAATGGTGCTTAAAGTGGGGTGAGGCTCAATATTTTGCTGACTGCTGTTGAAATTGGTAGCAGACTTTGCATATTATATCACCAGGTTTTTTTAGTTGTATTTCACATGCAGTGTTTTTCTGCTTTTGACTTTGAGGTGTGAGGGGGAAGGCTCTAATCATATGGCCTTGTGCAGATGCTCCATTTGCATTTCTATTAATCCAGGCCCTCCTGGAGACGTCTGAGCATAGGCACAGCATGCTCTGCGTTTGAACTTGTGAGAACCCATACCACTGCTTAATAACTTAATACATATGTATAGCCTCCTTCAGACAGCCCACTAGGAGGCAGAAGCAGGGGGAGGTGCTATTAGTGCATAGGCTGCAGGGCTCTATGTAAATGTATTTTGAGAGGAAGGATACCTTGCTGAATAAAGAGACCAGCTCCTTAGTGCTGGGCTGGTGCTGATTTAGGTCGGAATGCTTGTTTTACAGGAATCTGTACAAATGAGAACTCATATGGATCTGCTGAAGAATGTTTAAGGTGTCTAGCAACTTTGCTTGCAGCACTTGAATACAGTATTGATAAGCACCACATAAATTGTCCTGCGGGAACTGAAAACAAGGCTGGGTCTTTGTCCCCTCTACGTGTACCTTCCCTGACAACCTCCTCAGAAGGATACCCAACCCCGTCTCAGCAAAGTGCCACAACAACAATAAGAAATTGCAGTTTCCCCATGTTTGAAGTGCCTAATAGCTAGTGGCTCAGAGTGGCAAACCGCGGATAGATCTGCGCTGAGATCTCTTGCTAAAAAACACCTTTCGTTGCAAAATGAGTCAAAAAGGAAAGCTTTTATAGAAAACATGCTCTGGAGCCCTTTGCTGCAGAACATCCACAAGAGAAGAGATCAAAAGACCCACAGGTGCCAGCACAGATGGGTGCAGACAGGCCCCCCGACTGCTATGTTAGCGTGCCTGTATGGCCTGTGACTGTCCCACATCCTGCCAGTGTGGACTGGGGCAAAACCCCTCCAGACCCAACACACCCTGTCCACATAGAGCCACGCCAAAACACCACATGACCCAAGACTTGCTCTGAAAAAGGCTAGGAAGGGACTGAACAAGGCTTAGCCACTTCCAAAGTGAGTACCAAAAGCAGCAGGCAGGTAACGAACAAGAAAGAAAGAGAAGAGAGGAAGGACTGGTTCTGGCTGTCTCTTTTTTTTTCCTTTGTAAAATTGCACTCTTCATTTTGACACAAAACAAAAACTAACCAGCTTCCTAAATTTCCTTTCTCCCACCCCCAACATAATTCCTGCTTTCCAACCTGCTCCAGCAGATGTTGCAAGGGGTTAATGTGAAACATTCTGCAAGGAGAATAACATTTTATAATTTTCCTATGCTTATAAAAGAGTGTCCATTATTCTCTCCACCCCCACCATCCCTCCAAAATCCCCATTAAAGTCTCTTCTGTACAAGCCCAGCTCTCTGTGAAATTGGTTTACACCAAATTCCAGGAAGAGGCTCTCAGCTCTCCTGTAATAAAACAACTCTGTAAGGAGGAAAGCTAACCTCCAGGACTGACAGTAGGCTGCAGACAAAATAGCCAAACAGAGTGGTAAGTGATCTGGGCCATAGCCTTTAAAGAGGCAGCTGCAGACAAATGGAAAAATGACATGCTGCAAGCAACACTGAGAAAGGAAGAAGAGAGCCCAGGTCTGAGAGTCAATCTTAGTCCATCAGGTAAAGAGAACAGATACATGTGGGGATAATTGGTGATGAGACACTTGAAATTAGGTGCATGATAGGTCCACCACTGCCCGGCCACATTCATTTTTGTTAGACTCAATGAGTACTGATGGGTGAGGGGGAGCTAAGAATATTTCCTAAACCTTTGCATCCTCCTGTCACATTTCCATGATTGTGTAATCTGCCTCATAGACACAAAGACAATTGTCCTATGTGCTGTCGTCCACGCAGCTCCGGCACGGACACGTGGCTGCAGGCAGCACTGGCAACACAGCCCCTGCTCTCGCTCCCACAAATCCCGGCAGAAGGTGATGAAGCCCAGCTTGCCCATGGCCGTGCCCAGTCCACCTCCTCACCCCACATGCTCCTGGCAAAATCACACACTTCGACATCTTTCAAATGAAGATTTTCTTCTCAAAGGCCACAGACACAGCAGAAGTGGGTGGGAAGAGAAGGCAGGCAGCCCACCAGCCAGGTGAGGTATGCCACCGTGTGGAAAACCTCACAGGTTGTTCTGGGGCCATGGAGCTGACATGGCCGCCGCTCCTGCAGGCCTGGTCTCCTGCGGCAGTGAAGCAGCACCTGCAGCCTGCACGCATGCAGGGCTCCCTGGCAAGATTGGCACCAACCTGTGCTTACCTCACATGAGCGGAGGAGCCTGCCTGGCCAGAGCAGTGGGCAATCCGGCCCTGCGCCTGGGCAGGGTGGTGGGGCATGCCCTATGGGGCCAACCCACACAGGCCCAGAGCTGGCACCAGGGTCGCACAGATGCAGAAAACAGTTACGGGGCATTATGCCTCTTTTCCTCCCCCTCCCAGTTAGCAACCAGCTGTGTGATGCCAGGTCTCAAAACACTGGTGCTGTCGTTGGGAGACGCAATACCCAGCCTCACAGGGATTGCTCCTGCAGTCCCACACAAGCAGCCATGGCTCCCTCTGACAGCTGCAGGCACCAGAGCTCCTCACTGAGGCCAGCAATGCCCACTGTTTCCCCTTTGCCTTATGAGCTTCTTCCAAATTACATGAACCTGTACTTATTAATTTACATTAAGTTCATTTAACACCAATGCAAGAGACCAGAAGTGTCTAATGAGCAAAATCTAATGAGCTACCAGCTACTGCTAATCATGTTCAGTTTACGCATTCTTGCTTCATTCTTATAAAGTATTATTGTAGAATAAATGCTTTGCTCTTATCTTACAAGAGAAAGAAATAAATTCTCCAGGTATTGTACTAGTGGATAACAAAAGAACGAACAAGCTTAATAATCTCCAATCCGTTTTTCCACCGCACTTAATGATAGAGATGCTGTGAATTCTGTGGACAAAGTACATGAAGAAGCACCCACAAGTACTGAAAATTTAATTAAAAGTCAGAAAGCCATTGCAATGAAGACTCAGCAGAAAGCCATTTATTTTTAAAATCTAATATATTCTTCATGACTAAAGGCTAAAACACACGCTGACTTACACATTTAGCTGTAACTGATTTAAGCTACTTGATGATTTTTTTGCGCACAGGGTGGCGCTCAATTTGCAATGGAGTAAATTGGCAGAATTTAATTTGGTGGATTTTTTTAACTCTGCAAAAAGAATCCTCATTAAAACCTCACGATAGGCTGTATACTTTTTTCATCATTAACTAGCCTAACTGCAGGTAAAAGAGATACAATTATGGATTTATATAAATCCTATTGTCAATTTACAGCTCAAAGACTGGTGAGTTACCTCATTTTAAATAGGTTATTTTTTCCCCTTAACCTTTCTTTGTTTTAATGAGGATTCAGTTTGTCATTGTCGGGGTGCCTGTTTGCAGGAAAGTTTCTCATCAAGTGAAGGAGCTGTAAGGAATAAGTACAGATCTTCTGCCGAATTACAAACCCAAGCAAAAACTGTGGCCTGGCCATTCAGCTTTTAAATATTCAGCCTTTATGAGGACAGATGGACCTCAGCTGCCTCTTCCTTACCCTCTCAGCCCCACAACTGCTCTATTTCTTATGCTTTGGGGCTTTCCACTTCACTCTCACCCAGTTTTTCCTTCTTTGCTTTGCCATATCTAATCCCACCTACTGCCAAAGCACCACCAAATTCTTTGTTCTGCCCCATTCAGCATGGGAGGAACAGCATAGTTTTTATCAGTGTTGCCACTTGTCAGTGACTGAATGCAGCAAAAGTCATACTGCGTAATGTCACACTTTCTCTACTTGTGCAACTTCAGGTTCAGTCAACATGAGCTGCCCAAAAAACAGATGGGAAGATGTGACTCAAACCAAAGAGGTCCCAAAAGAAGACGACAGTCAGCGCTATCACTGCCAGCCCAGGCCGGTGACCCTTCTGCTCAATAGGAGCCCAAGGCCCAAAACAAGATCCCACCATAGTCATGAGGCAGATTCTCAGGGTACATAAATTGTTATGCTTTCCAGTACAAGTTATAGCAGCTGAGCATCTGCACCACTAAATGTTTTTCCATTAACATCAAGGATTAACTAAACTTCTGGATTTAATTTTTAGTCTCCAGGTAGGTTGACATCTTCATAACAGCAACCAGGAATAAGATCACTCCTCTTGTCTGATTGAAATGCTGCCTGCCCTCTCCTCTACTGAACTTCTCCAGCAGCTACTGAAAAATATTGGGGACTGAAGGGATGGCAGGGGGAAGGGAGCAAGTTAGAATTAGAATAGAATAGAATAGAATAGAATAGAATAGAATAGAATAGAATAGAATAGAATAGAATAGAATAGAATAGAATAGAATAGAATAGAATAGAATAGAATAGAATAGAATAGAATAGAATAGAATAGAATAGAATAGAATAGAATAGAATAGAATAGAATAGAATAGAATAGAATAGAATAGAATAGAATAGAATAGAATAGAATAGAATAGAATAGAATAGAATAGAATAGAATAGAATAGAATAGAATAGAATAGAATAGAATAGAATAGAATAGAATAGAATAGAATAGAATAGAATAGAATAGAATAGAATAGAATAGAATAGAATAGAATAGAATAGAATAGAATAGAATAGAATAGAATAGAATAGAATAGAATAGAATAGAATAGAATAGAATAGAATAGAATAGAATAGAATAGAATAGAATAGAATAGAATAGAATAGAATAGAATAGAATAGAATAGAATAGAATAGAATAGAATAGAATAGAATAGAATAGAATAGAATAGAATAGAATAGAATAGAATAGAATAGAATAGAATAGAATAGAATAGAATAGAATAGAATAGAATAGAATAGAATAGCTCAGTTGGAAGGGACCTACAAAGATCATCCAGTCCAACTGCCTGACCACTTCAGGGCTAACCAAAAGTTACAAGCATGTTCCTGAGGGCATTATCCAAATGCCTCTTGAACATTGACAGGCATGGGGCATCAAGCACCTCTCTAGGAAGCCTGTTCCAGTGTTTGACCACCCTTATGGTAAAGAAATCTTTTCTGATATCCAGTCTAATCCTCCCCTGGTGCAGCTTTGTGCCATTCCCTTGCGTTCTGTCATTGGTTTTCATGAAGAAGAGATCAGCACCTCTCTCTCCATTTCACCTCTTCAGGAAGTTGTAGAAAGCAATGAGGTCACCTCTTAGCCTTCTCGTAACTAGACAAACCAAGTGTCCTCAGCCTGTCCTCATAGGACATACCCTCCAGCCCTTTCATCAGCTCTGTTGCCCTCCTCTGGATGCATGCAAGTACCTTTTTACATCCTTTTTACATTGTGGAGCCCCAGACTGCGCATAATATTCAAGGTGAGGCAGCACCAATGCTAAATATAGTAGGAAAATCACCTCTTTTGATCAGCTGGCTATGCTGTGCTTAATGCACCCCAAAATGCAGTTTGCCCTCCAGGCTGCCAGGGCACTCTGCTGGCTCACGTTGAGCCTATGGGTGTCAACTAGCACCCCCACATCCCTTTCTGCTGAGCTGCTCTCTAACCACTCATCTCCCAGTCTGAACCTGTGTCTGGCATTACTCCATTGCAGGTGCACAAGCCCGCACCTGTGAGTACTGTCATCCTTCACCAGACTGGTAGCCATCCCCTTGGTTTGCATGCTTTCAGAAATATGCTTACAAATTAGCCAGTCATCTTCATTTTAAATAGTATCCCCTCAATGTATGAGAATAGCTACATCAAGGCTGGCTGAAGGAATTGGTCGCATAAGCAGATTGAAGAAAGAAATGAGAAACACAAAGAAAAGGGATTTGTAAGAGGGGCTGGATTTTAACCTTCCTTGGGGTGAGGGAATAAGCATGGCTACTACTCTAAGCACTTAGATGTTGAAAGCTGTTGTTTTTCCTCTTTGAACTTTTTACCAGATGTAGCAATTAAATGATAAAGTTGTCTTTAGCTCATTAACTGATGAGTTAATTATATACCAAAATTAACCTTTGTTAAGCTCTTAATAGAACCTCTTTTATCTGAGTAGCCACTGCCTATGTTAAAATTCCTAATGATCTGGGCTAAAATCAATAATTTGTATGACTTCCATGGATGAACTGGGAATTAGATGTATCTTTAAAATGTACTGTAATGATAACCTCAAGCTGAAACTGAAATAAAGATATTCCTTGGTGATTTCAAGGACAACACTTTCACCAGTGCAGAGGCTGTGTAAGCCACTAAAGAACATTGCTGCTGGGGAAAGCTCTCCTGCCTGCAGCACAAAGATAAATCAAGCTGAGACTAAGACCAATATTTTGGTTTTTCAAATATTTTTGTGCTGCAACCCTGTATTTCACATTTATGATCTTCCTATACATACCAATGTTCAGTCAAGGGTGGCTGTTCTCTTCTTTAACAGCTAGAGGAGTGGATTCATTTTGAGATCTAATATACCCCAATCAACGATCAAAAGAAACTAATCATTCCCCCATGCAGAGAGCTGATAGATGGTGTGCTGTGCTTTTCCCTGTATGATCAATTCCTAGCAGATTTGACACGAACTCAGCAACCTTTCTGTAGTTTGGTTTGCATTAAGAGTTTTACATTTAAAAGAGCTAAAGTCCAATTGTTTGACACCTGTATGTGTTCAACAGAAGACAATTGAATATCTCTTACTAAATATTACTTTGTATGACTTCCTTGTATGTGAATTGGGAACTAGTAAAATCCTCAGTACGAACTGTCAATGATCAATACTTTAATGCATTTTGTGTGTGTGTGTGTGTGTGTGTGTGTGTGTGTGTGTGTGTTCCCATTTCAGCCACCCACAGAAGCCAAACTTCATATACTTTCTGTTAACAACTCAGAGACAAGCCATCTTTAAAACTGAAGACTACCTTTACTAATGAGGCCTAAAGGCCACTGAAATCCTCATGATTTCAGCAAGGTCTGGGCCAGACTTCACAAGAATTATTCTCCATAACCTTGCCTTACACTGTGAAAAGCCAGACTGTCACCTTCAGGTTCGTTTTCTTCCCCTAATGCCAGAGAACAGCTCCTCCTTGAGAGATGGGCTCCCTGATAATGTTGAAGTGTGGCTTGCCACAGTGCCTTGCAGTGAGCACCACACCTCAGTTAGTCTGTGTGGAAGTCCAGATAGAGCTGAGCTAATTTGCAAGCCTTACCATCCCAGTGGGGGGAGAAAAAAACAATTAAAATAATGGCAGTTCATAGCTAGTTTTTGGTCTCATAATAAGTTTACTCTAAGTATTTGTGAGTGGATGAAATAGGAAGAAAATAAAGATAAGATTTTAGATTCACAATTAAGAATAAAACCATAGCCATAGAAGGTTTCAAGCATCTTCCATCTAAAGGAATTCTTTGCATATGTTTAAAAACATGTCTGTTTATGGTATTTACATTGCAATGGATTTGTGTAGGGTCCGTAATTCTAAGGCCTCCCAGACATGCCAGAATAGTCAGTCTAAACAGACTGGCCTCTGACAACTGGACCTTAGTAGAAGGTGCCTTCTTGGGTGCTATAACTGTGGCAAGTCAATTTGAACAGATAGGGTAAGGCAGGCTGGACGGTGGGAATTATCAGTCAAGATTGCTCTGCCAAGAGGTAGAATTTGTTGCACAATAGCAGGCTGAAGGTTGTACTGTTCCCTGGGGTCAGTTTAATAAATAAGGTTATGGGTATGTGACTGTTCAAGCATGAAGAAATTTTTGTTGATATATTCTCAGAAACTAATTTTTTTTTTCTTTAATAACCTGCAGGGCTACTCTTCAGCAAGATTAGCAGTCAACTCTGATAGCCTAGGCTACAATAAGCTGAATCACACTCCAGTTCTTTAAAAACCTGCTTTTGTTACTGGCTTGGTTTTAACTGTGCAGAGGAAAGCATGATACAAGCAAAGTAAAACCAAGTCTTTTCAACGAACTAAAAGAGAGCAGAACAAGTTATCAGAGAAAGGTTACACCTCTTTAAAGATGCAAATTGATAATGGAGCTGTATATCAAAACAACAAGAGTACTGTTCATTTTTTAAAAGGTGCAAATTGCTAGTCTTACTTCAGGCTTTTTTTTAATGCCTTATTAAGAGTTTCTATCAGTGCAATTTTACACAACATTAAATGCTTGAAAAATACAAAATATGGTACACTGGAGATACATAGCATTCTTCAGCCTCACTTCTGAAATGCAGTGATCTGAACTACCAGTTCCTGCCACATGCACTGAAGACCACAGAAGAATCAAAATCAAAAAAAAAAAAAAGTGGCCTTCCTATACCCATAGAATGAAGAAAGAGCTGTGTTTTGCATCACACTTCCCAATACGCACAAACAGGGAGCACAACACAAAGGGGCTTATGGAACAAGACTTTCCCATGTCAAGCACAAGGCCCAGGAAGCCCAGCCAGCGCAGCGTTACTCTCAGAGAGGCAGGCTGTAGAGTCAGGGCATTTCAATGTGCTTGTATGCAAAGCTCAATCTTCTTTTAAATAGTTTAAGAGGCTGGTGGGGACACAGAAACACTGGAGAACCTCATAGTTGGCCCCAAAAATTAAAGCTCTCAATGGTGGCCCAGTTTCTGGTATAATACCTCCCATCTTGGTCAGGTTAACTTGGTTTAATTAGAAATGACCTGTCTGCCTGCCAGTGATCAGCTGGGGAAAAAAAAAAAAAAAACTTCACAAACTTCTCTTTCTTTTATGTGACTGTGAGACATCAGACAAGGCACTAGCTTTCCTGCAGTGCTGAGCAGCCTCCCTCATTCTTCCTCTGTAAACAATCAGGTCCTGCAATTAGCCACTGAAATTATAAGCTGCCTTGGGAAATTTCAGCACCCCAAAACTCCAGCACACCCAAAGCTTGAATCTCTCTCTCTCTCTTTAAACTACAATCTCTCCAGCCCTATGTGCAACTCCTTTCGATTTTGTTTCTCACCTGCCTTACAAGAGGCAGAAGTAGAAATTAGCATTGCTTTCACATCCTACCCCTTTCCTCACATCTCAGGGTAGTGATGCTTCTCTCTCCATCAGTCAGCCCAGAACCTGACCTGGAGCTGGCTGGAGGAAGCCACAGTTCTGCTCATCCAAAAGCATCCTGCAACTGCCCACAAACTTCAGTAGCCTTTAATCAATCTCGTGGCCACAGTGCGTGGACCTAAACGAATGACAGGCAAGAGTGCACCAAGACCCTGCTCTGGGTACTAGGTACTCGAGAAGTCTTAGGGTAAAAGGACAGAGGGGTTGCTTCTACTTTTAGGGGCTTTAAAACCGTCTTCCCTCTCCTGCATCACAAGAAACATGCATGTCAAAACACAGACCAACCCCAGTTCTGCGCAGAGGCTGGAGAAAGAAGCACCCAAACCACAGAGGAGTCACATGCAGGCGATGGTCTGTCCACTCACTCCTCTGCCCTGAATCAAGGCTTTCTTTCATCTCATTTAGCTAGACTTCAAAGCCGGTCTCTGTCTCTCAGTTGGTTCTCCTGCTGCCCCTTTGGCCAGTCTCCTTGCTAGGCTGGGTCATATCATTCCACAAATTAACTTTATAACAGGATCAGTCACAGAAAAATCTAACTTTAACCTTCGACCCTATGCAATTGTCTCCACAGGGATATGAACAGCTCCCGGTTTCACGAAGGAGAAACTCAGCTTACATGGGCAAAAATGCTCTCTTTCGTGACAGAAATTTGCAATGATGCACTGGTGAAGGGAGGAAGGGAGGAATGGTTTTCACTGCGTTATAAAACTGGTGGAAAGGCAAAATTTTCTAGCTTTGTGTATAGATGAGATGTCAAGATGATTTGAAATACTTCTTAGAGGCAAGAGCAAAAAAAAAAGATGAATAAATAGCATACAACATATGTGGAATGTAAAGAAACAGTCATTTGCCTTGGTTTTTCACAGAACAAGAAATATATAAACATGAACATGCCAGGGATAAGACACAGCACTAAGCTACTGCAGTGGTATGTACTGTAGGTATGTGGCTAGGTGGAATGGATGGATCCAGAATAAATGCATTACACTTTATTTATTACTTGTCTCAATCTATGTGTTATTTCTCACTGTCCTTTGCAGATTCTTTTGCGTGCACAGAGTTCAAGCAAAATTCTGAATGTTACAAATGTATGAGCCAGAGCGATATTCAGCTAATGGAAAAAGACCAAATTTTCACCTCAAAGTTGCCTCATTCTTTGCTTGCCCTTTTCTCCTCAAAAACACAAGCTGCTTTTCATTTTAGTGGACCAAGGAAACCACATCACCTCATGACTCTTTACTCAATGTTCACGTCTTTTCAATTTTGGCTTCAAAAAGCCAAATGGACTACAGTAAGACTATTATTGTTCTGTCTGCTATATCCTGTAGGGAATTCTTTTATGTATTTGTTTGTATGTATGTGTGTGTGTTTGTATGTGTATCCCAACCTGGCTCTTAGGTGTCAATCTTATGACAGTCACTACATGCATAAACACATGCTTTGCCTACTTGCTCCAATAAACTGTTTACCCTGGAGGGAACTGGACAGATAAGAAAACAACACACTGTGTCTCTATCAAACAAAAATCAGCATAGTTTGAACAGTTACACACGTGTACAGCAAACTATAATTGCCAACCACCAGTATGAAACCATCACCAGTATCCACTGCAGCTCATCCTAGCTACGTTTCAGACCTTACAGAGATAACTGCACTACACCAAACAGATAAAACCCACACATGGATTTGTGTGGTGTTTATGTTGCAAGATCAGTCTCCTCATTCTCTTGAGACTGCTTCAGTCCAGTGACCCGTACTGAGCAAGCCATGACCACCTAAGTTGCTACTACAGAACAATATCAAGCCCTGAGTTTCACTGCAACTCCTTTCCAGATGAAAGCTAGATCCATGCACATCTACACGTGGCAATTCTATCTCAACTGTGCAGTACAAATAAGGACTATGTCCAGCTTCTATGTTGCTGAGTCATGGGTGCTATGTCTGCACCATCAAATCACAATCCAGCGTCTGCCTCATTATAAATAATGGCCCAGCCCCTTGATGCTGGGAACTAACATATTCTGCTGCTCCACAGCCTGTTCCTTGCCTTGGGATCCATTCCGGCTGTAACTCAGCATCCTTAACAATGTCTGTTGGTCCACCTGGGATACAGACAGCTGAAGGTGTACAAAGACTTACCTTCTTTCCGGATAGAGTACAAGTACTTTTAGGGCAATCACGAATGTGTGGTTCAAAACACAGCTCAACACCTGAGGGTGGCTTTGGTTAAATAAATGGTAGATGGAGTATTAGTTGCATGTTTACATTCCTCACATTTATGGAGGCCTTGTCATCATCCTTTTATGGAATGTGATTCAAATTAACGAGTGTGATCAAATTAACCTGACTGTCAGGCAAAGTGGTCAACTGCAGAAGAAACCTTCTTAAATTGGTGTAATCACTGTTTTGTCTAAAGTTGCTACAACAAGGTAGAACAACTTTTTTACCTTAGCCCAAAAGTCACAAAGCCAATAGACAATTGGAAATTTTTGCTTTATGTGGTTGTCAGATTATTAATAATTACGTGCCAGATTAAATTAGTTGACTCACCTGTTTTTCTGAGGAAAGTATAGGAAAAGGGTTTAGACTATGTCTTTCTGGATTTTCATGGAAAGGAAGAAGCATTCAGAAAAAAAAGAAAAATATGAAATAGATTTTTTTAAAGGTAGCTAAGGCCCACCAGCATCTTCTGCCACTGTGTCACTATCCCCATGCTTCACAGTCAGTTGTTCCATGTTGCTCATCCTGTTCGCCTATGCTAATGGAAGCCTTTGCTCTGTCTGTCAAGAGCAATCCTAATATTAGGGGACTCCAGGCAAAAGATTGAACATGGCCTGGCACTCCCTGTGGCTGTCTGTTTGATGCTGATTTCACAGCCATTGAATGAGCCCTTAACCTCATCACTTCAAGCTCCTTTTTGGCAGAATGTCAGGTTACAAAATTGGCCTTGAGAAATGCCAGACTTTGCCAGTTCCTCTTCAACAGAAGATCCAGTTGTTTTGTCAGCGGTTATTCAGCCCTTGATATTCCCAGGTCACTTGCACTAAGCTCAGAGTAGAACTGGAAACCCCTGCCCCACATTGTGTTTCCTTTGCGCTGAACTACTCTCAAAATTGCTATGGTAATATCCTACCTTAGATGCAGGATTTTAAAAATAATCCTGATAATTCTTAAAACATGTATTTTGCACCATCATAGAAGAATCAACACAGATAAATAATTTGCTTACTGCTTCGACTTTGGTGATACCAATAGGTGGAATAGGTTACAATCAGGCAAGAAAAGCAACAGTGACTTGTTCTATCCCATAAAATTGGGAAATAGGTATTTCTAGGCAGATCCACCATGGAGAGAAAGATAATAAACTCTGTTAGCTGAAAAGCACTTATACATATCTTTGTATCGATGCTGTCTTTTTATCAACAAGCAATTTAATTAATATACCTGTTAAATGGTTGACCAAATGCCCAAGTCTTTTCCATACCAAACCCTTAGTGTACTCAGCACCAATCAGTCACAGGTCAACAGTTCTGATCAAGTGGGCTCCAAGACAGTTCCAAACTTTTAACCCTCAGTAAATTAGCATGGATTTTCACTCCTTGTTTAATTTCTGGAAGGAAACAATATGTTTGAAGCACCTGCTGATGAGCTGGTATCGCAGAGCTAATGCCATCAGGATGGATTCTCTCTCACTGTTCGTGTATTAGTTTGATATGCTCTTCACTTCCTTCCCATTTTTTTTAGTATATATGTCTATATATGTGTATAGATATATATTTCTTAGCTGGGGGAGGGGGAGGACACTGCTTCTGATTTCTCTTGAAACTCTGCAGGGTGTAGTTTCAAATCAAAAGCCCTTGATTTTTACTAATCTTCCTTCATGTATATGTTATGCTGATTATTTTCACATTGATAGTTATACTAAGACCAATAAATCCATGTGCAGTAGCCTTCAGGGTGTTTGTTGTGTCATTTAGTAATGTAACAAAGAGCAGCATGTGAAAGTCACTGTTTTGGGTGTTTTACCAGCCTGTCTCCAAGGCCATCCCAAAAATAAGAGTGTGCTGGTTTCAGACAGGAATGAATTCCTCTGACCAGGTTTCTGAGCACACACTGGTGTACAGCAGAATCTGGAAACCAAGATGGTTCTGATGGATTAATCTCTTGTCAGTGATGCAGGGGGTTTCTGCTTCCAATGTGTCATGGTTTTGGCTGGGATAGAGTTAATTTTCTTCATAGAGGCTCATATGATGTTATGTTTTGGATTTTTGATGAAAATAGTGGTGATAACACACCGATGTTTTTAGTTGTTGCAGAGCAGCACTTACACGGAGCCAAGGACTTTTCTGCTTCTTATGCTGCCCTGCCAGTGAGGAGGCTGGGGGTGCACAGGAAGCCGGGAGGGGACACAGCCAGGACAGCTGACCCAAATGGACCAAAGAGATATCCCATGCCATATGGCATCACGCTCAGCAATAAAAGGTGGGGTAAAGGAGGAGGAAGGGGGAGGGGATGTTTGGAGTGATGGTATTCGTCTTCCCAAGAAACCGTTACATGCGGTGAGCCCTGCTTTCCTGGCAGTGGCTGAACACCTGCCTGCTGATGGGAAATAGTGAATGAATTCCTTGTTCTGCTTTGCTTGCACACACGGCTTTTGCTTTACCTAGTAAACTGTCTTTATCTCAACCCATGAGTTCTTGCACTTTTGCCTTTCCGATTCTCTCCCCTATCCCAACTGGGGAGAGCTAGCAAGTGGCTGTGTGGTGCTGAGCTGCTTGCCAGGGTTAAACCAGAACACAGTGCTACAAATCATCAAACATAATGTGGTAGGATGAAAAGCCTCACCCTCAGCACTCTTCAGTGAGCAAACTGGAAGAGGATGTGCCCTTGGTGATGGTCTGTCACACGAGTGCATGCTGGCTCCTCCATTCCTCAACATCCACAGCGGTAAAGCCTTCATTCATGTACACTTAGAGCTCAAGAGCAAGGTTTCTCCATCATCGTCTTCACTGACTTTTGGATAAGAGCAGCACTGGCAGGGGAACAAGCAGAAGCAAAGATGAGACAACCCAAAAACTGTCCTCGGTGGGCAGATGCTGACTCCTACTCACAAGGGCAGGGCAAGAACCACATACAGCCCACCTGTGTAGAGGCATCTTGGTCTTGTGACTGAGCACCGAAACCAGCGCACCTCCATCACCTGCTCATGCCTCCTTGCAGGGCCACACAACATGGCCCAGGGAAGAGTGAAGAAGTGGATCTCTGCCTGCGATATTGAACCTTCAAGCAGCGCAAATAGTAGAAGGCCGCTCAACATCTGTATATCTGAGGTCTCCCCTCCAGCCCTCCAACCCACTAAGAGTGAATATGCAGGGTTTTAAAATGTACAGTTCTCAATTCACGAGCTGGCTGTGGGGTCAGAGCTATAGGGACTCAGTGGGGCTATTGTGGTGTGACATAATGTACAGCAGCATATAAAGGTCACTGTCATTCTATAGAGAAATCAATACACTTCCTCAAAAAAAAATTAGGCAAAATATAGAATATGACAGGAAGTTTAGAAGAATACAACAGAGCACCCACTGCTGTGCCTTAGATCTGAAGCACAGCAATCCAAGTGGGAGAGCACTTCTCAGAGAGCAATCTCCATTTACACTACAAGTACAATTTCCCTCCACTGACTGGAAGCTCAAGAATTAGCTAGAGCATCTCCAGGGTGCCTCTGAATCATTCTGAAATCAAAAGTGAGAATATACTTGGGCAACTCAAAGAAAAGAGAAAAACCAAGAGGCAAAAGGACACGGAAAGCTTCCCGAGTCAGCTCTGGCAGCTGAAGCCGTATTACAGCTTGCCAAAGCAATGCATCTTCCAATACATTCAAGTGTGCAAGATTCTTCTCATTTATGTTACTTTGTCACAACGGCTTTTGCTGAGGAGTCTTTTCAGCCCTGCAGCCCCTTCAGACATATTTGCCAAAGACAATAAGATGGGAAAATATGAACGAGTTAGCCCTGTAGCTGTACATCATTACACAGATGTGAAGAAAAGACAAGTACAAGATGGTTTTATAAGAAAACTGAAGTGAAAAAGGTAAATGTGTTGTGACCTTAGATCATATGCCACTACTTTCTGAAGTAATCTTTACTGAATTCCTTTTCCTGGCTTCTTGACTCTTGTTTTGCTAAAAGTTGTACATGGCTCACCAGTCCTCCCTCCCTGAGCAGGCCACTGGATGCAGCCCTGCCTCCCAAGCCCTGTGTGTTCTTTTCACTGCAGAGCATGCCTGCACTCCTGTGGGCTGTATCCTTGTGTCTACGAGCATCACTGAGAAACAGGGCCTAAACAAGAGCCACACAAATTTCCTCCTGACAACAGAAGGGTTTCCTATTGCACCCAAAGCATTAAGCTGCCCACTGGAGTTTCAGAACTAAGGCCATTACTATAAGTCATCAGATGTCTTTTGTGTTAGTATAACAGAATAGTATAATCATCTCTTGTCCACATACAGGGAGGAACTGCAGTACGACAAGATCTGTTGAGCACTGTGGTCCCCTCTTGCCTTTTTTTTTTTTCTTCCCCTGGAAAGGAAATGAGCCGAGACATCACAAAGAAAATCACTGACCTCTGAAGCTGCTATTGATACTGCACCATACCTTAAATGTTGCTCTACCAGAAAACTCCTCTGACTTCTGCAAAGAATAGGCGGCACAATGCTGGCACAGAATATCATAATTATTTAATGACTGTAAAATAATGGTCTATTGTAGGTATGCTTAAGCATTACAAACCATCAGGAAAGACTGGAATTTTGACAATATGTTGGAGGTAAATGGCTAAGCACCTGAGCACATTTTATTCCCCAGAGAGGCAGAAAGTCAAGGAAAGATACAAAGAAACATCTCCTTCCATAACACAGTTTAGGTCTGGTCTGCAAAGGGCACATGCATTTCAGCTCTAGATGAGATTAAAATGACCCCCCAGAGGTATTCTCTTTGGTTCTACCTTCTTTGGCTTTTGTAGTAGATCAAATTCCTTCTCACTGAACAGAAGGAAAAAGAAGGCATCAAACTTTCCTCCAGGTGAGAACACCTCACAACGTTAATGGTCAGGTTAACTCTGCTGTACTTCCCCCAGCCTTGGTTTGGGAGGGAGGTAATCTTTTCAGAGATAACACTGTCTTTGATATAACTGTGATATTTCTTCTGATGGTACTATTCTCACCTTGGTCACACGAGGCACTCTGAGTACTTTAAATACATTTGAATTTGTAGGTATTTGTTGCTAGGGAATGTGCTCTGGGAGGCAACAGTGGGGAGATCCGGCTGCAAGCTCAGCTCAGAGCAGGCACCCCAGCAGCCTCCAGAGCTCCCCAGTGCTACCATCAGCCCTGCATGGCACCAGGCTTCAGCAGCAGACAGACACTGTTTTTTAAAGAAACTGTTTCCTGTCATTTTAAAACATAAATTGGAGATAGCAGATTGCAGATAGTATTCTGCTTAAATTGTGGATCTGCCCTAAACGTGGCATCATAAACCAGCATAGTGCAACCCCATGTTTACTGAGTCTCTGTGGTTTGCAAATAAAATAAAATCCATGTATAAACTTCTTAAAGTTATTCTCTTGCAGCTACCGGAAACTCAGCTTAGAATCTGCAAATCAGGCTGAGCCTGCATCAGGGTGCACAAGCACTTACAATAAAAGCTAACAGTCCAGTGTTTCGCCTCCCCTCTATACCTGCACGTCATGGAAGGCAGCTGCAGAAATGCAGGAGGTGTAAGCAAGGACCAGCTCTAGATTTGTGAATGAAATTTATTTCCTATTCGTACTAACAATACCCTAGTCAGAATAAAACCCTAATTACTCTCTTATAGTTGCATTGGTTTTGTAGCAGAAATAAATAGTATTAAAACCTTAACTCTGCCGTTAAAATAAGCAAATAGGACTGGAATACAGGAAAAGGTCTGTAGAGTAAATAACTGCTGCTTTGATCTACCACTTTTAAGAATGCAGCACACATTAAATTCAGCTCCTAAGTGGAAGAGGGTCAGCAAGCAGAATTTCCACAATAAAAGCTCTGTGGTTGCAGGTGTTCAGTCATATACATCATCTCCTCCCCTGAAGATGAATACCAGGATTTGCGATCAACTTGACACAAAGGATTGTACTGCTCACAGCGGGATTTGTTTACATGATATCTTCTGAGAAGGATGCTCAATCCCTCCCTCTCCTTCTCTTTCTGTCTATAAAGCATGGCCAGCAGCACAGTACCTGCGCACTCTTGCCATTTGGTCCCATTTTCCATTTCCAGGATAGACTAGGATGTTCTCCCACTTCTACATGGTATTGCTCTACTAAAATATTTGCCTCTCTGCCTTTCTTCTAACATCAGAAGATTCAAGTTCAAGTCCCTGTATCCTAAATCTTAACATCCAAACATCCCTGTAACCTGTCTGATGAGTCCAGGAATCTCTTTCGCAGAGTTTCCACCTGAAAGTCCACCCTGGGATCTGAGAAGGCATTTGCAAAAAGTTTGGTTCTGGCATTGCCCAAACAAACAAACAAAAAAATCATTTCATGAGAGAGAGAGAGAGAGAGAGAGAGATTATCATTTATCCCACCTTACTGTGGCTGAAAGAGGCTGAGATCTTACCTCCAGACAGAGCTGCATAGCACTGAATGGCCAAAGTTGGAGGGGACCTCTGGAAGTCATCTGGTCCAACCCGCTGCTTGAGCAGGGACATATTTCACTATCCCTTTCTCCTGCTTCCACGACTTCAAGTTCCATATACTGTTTAGTCTCTCAAGGCAACTCCTCAACTTACAATCACACACACAAGGCCCAGAAGATGTTTCATTCAAGTCACTGCTGAGCTGCTGGAGCAGTCGGCGGCCCGCCCTGCGTCCCAGAGTGCCCCCATGGCCTACGAGCGAGGGGAGCCAGCTCCCCTTCGCCTCACCTCTAGCTGGTTAGACTCAGCAATGCTCCATCTGTGACTGGAGTAGGAAACCATTAATACCAATAAAGTAAATAATAAACACTGATAAAACAGGGCTTCCCCTGTTCTTCACCAGCCCTTGGCAGCCAACTGGGCTGGACAGCTGCCTGGGCCTTGGCACAGCCGCTGGGCAGGCCGAGCAGGCAGCTGCCAGGCCCACCTCTCACCACTCCCTTCTTTCACGGGTTTTCGCAGTTTTCTCATGGCTGTTTTATGCCACCGACATCACTCAGCACCGAATTTATAAGCTTGAAATAAAAAGAGCACTTTTTTAAACTTCTTCTATCCACCATTTTCTTAATTTTCTTTCAAAGCTGACATGCAGCTACATTATGGACATTTCCTTGTGCTCAGCAGCCGCTTAAGGAAACAAGCCAAACTCGAGTGCCCTTTAGCCCATCTGTGACAACCCTCCCCAATTACTCCAGCTGAAATTGCTCGTCTTGCAGGGGAGAAAGCTGAACAAAGCATCCCAACCGTCCCAGCATGACAACCCTGTTTTCAGGCGTGTTGTCAGTGCACAAACAGGGAGCAGTGGCCAGAATTTGGCTGACGGGAGCGAGATGTTTATGTCTTTTGAATCCTCTTTTGTCCAAGAACTGTATTTACCTGTATTTAAAAAAAAAAAAGTTCTTCCTTTCATGGCTTGCCAGAAACAACTGTCTTTGGATAAATTCACTGCTGTTCTGAAAACAAACTGTAAACAAAGTATTTGAAGCAAACCACCCCTAACC
>VXAL01012089.1:106322-131010 GCA_013399475.1 Chauna torquata
TTACCAAGGAATTAATCCTACTGCACTCCAGTAGCATTGACTACAGGTCCATGAAGTCCCTGCGTATTTGAAAGGATGAAGCGTGATATTGTATTTCTCACAAAGTGATGCTACTCTCATTTCTCACAGAAGCATAACCCATAACATTGTGTCATCTTACTTTATTAGCATTTATTTTTTATAATCTCTTATCTAAGGAAAATATAATCCAGTTAATCAGCATCACTGCATTTTGCTTTCTTAGGAATTACATTAATGAAATTCTTACAATAAACTAGCACAGAGCATCAGGGAGCCAGTGCAGCATCACACCACAACAACAATCCCACACTCTGCCCACTTTCACTGCACCATTTTACTTTCCTAAGGGTGTGTTGACAATATACATGGGTTACACGATCCTAAACCTGCAGGCGCAGATGACCAAATGACATCTCAAAGTCAACACACTCAGTACCTGATCTCACACCACCAGGAATCAAGCCAACCCTTATGGACCTGTGTCACTGTGAACCACTGCTGTGGACCAGCTGCCCATATTTAAATGGTGAGGTGCAGCACCAGCCCTCCCTTAACACCTGCAGAGCCTTCTGTCCTCCACAGAGGGACACCACTGTACAGGGTCTCACTTCATATGAGCACGTGACAGCGGCTGCTCCCCCAGCTCATGCCCCCCAAAGACCCTTCTGCACTGCGTATACACATATATATATATATTTTAAAGCCAGGTAGGCTTTGTCTCCAAAGCAAAGTAGAGAACAGCAACATTAGAGAAGGGCCATTTTCATGGCAGGCAGGACAAGACATTTTTCTGAAGTGCTTTGGTTTTCTTTCCCCAGACCAGCTCTGCAGCCTGCCGGTGACCTCCAGTCTGGCCCACTCGGGGTTGGGGAGGCAGACGGCAAGGCCCTTGGAGCTGTTTTCCCTCTCTTACTAGTATCTTTTCTGACCCACCTGTGGACACTCTGCTCTTCACCGATCTGATGATCTCTATTAAACATTTAGACACTTTAAAAATAAGCCATTTTGGCAGTTATGAAACTTGCAGAGTTCAAACAACAGCCTATTAACTAAAAGGAAGATGAATAACAGGCATTTGTTGGATGCTTGAGCATTAAGGGCTTTAAAACCAATATTTTTGTATGATCACAGATGTGTACAATTTTTCCCACTAGGAAAAATGTATCTGGCTAAAGACTAATGGGCTGAATGTGAAACTTTTTCTGTTTCTCACTTTTTGGAAGTTTTTGAGATTACCGTTTCACATCTAGCTAGTAAAATATAGGTTAAAATGCAGTGAAATATTAAAAGTCACTTACCATGTATATCCAGTATGGTAGACAACAAAAACTACATGGGNTGTAATGAAATACTTGCTTCTGCCCCTACCGGCAACACGAGCACTGTATGTGAATACATACCACTTCGCACTACAAATCAAGCACAGAAAAAGTTCAGACCCCAAAAAACTCCTTCTCATGAAGTAGCTGGGTTCCTGCAAGTTATGCTCAGGTGCCAGGAGTCAGCCAGGTTTTGTGTGTCTTCTCACATTGATGACGATGCACCTTGTCACCCGGCTGCCGAGGTGACGATTTGGTGTCTTCCACAGAGCCTGAGGCACCCTGCTTTGGCTCTTGCTCACGTTTCATTGCCTCAGTTCTCATCTTACAAAATGGTATTTCTATTTACATGCAAAGAAAAGTTATTTTATGTTTAATGTAACATATGGGTGTACTGATAAAACTGTTCAAACTTCCTAAAACAGTTACTTGTGTTTGAATTGTCGACTACTATGATTTCTATTTTGATTAAGTTCCTGTTGGACAGAACATACGGTCAACATTATTTCTTAAGCAAAATATTTACTGAGAGAAGGCAGATACTATGCATATAAATTTTATTTAATATTATGACTTCCAGGTGGCAGTCTACTTACAATCTAAACCTCACTTTTTTCATTAGAGAAACTACAGAGAGTGTAAACCATGGCATAATAATCTAATATTCCAAATTGATGTTTCTTTTCTTCTTGCTTACAATAGCATTGATCATCTGAAACATTGCCTGCATAAACGTATCATTTGTCACAAGCTAAAAACTGTCATCATTAAGTTGATTAATCAAATGCTGTTCTAAAAGATGGATTGAAGCACAAAATACTCATCCAAGTCCCATATAATGAAGAGATTAATTTGAGGAACAAGACAACCAATTTAGTATAACCCGATGTTCCTGCTTTATTTAGAAAGCCATCAATTAGTGTATTTTTCCTTGATGCACTATTTCATCTTCTAAACAATGAAAAGACGATTTGCTCCAAAGTCAGTTTGCTTTCTGTAAACAGGAGGGGTTAGTTAAGTGCCGTCTTGCTCTTAGGTTCTATAAACTCCAACCTTGAGCAGAGTGCAAAAAAGAAATTAATGATGGAATAGAGTTTTCAGTGGAATTGCTCCTCTCAGGTTATCACTCATTTCCTTTCTATAATGTAATTATAATTCTGGTAGCAGGAGTGACAGTAAGGAAAGTCTCAGAAGTGTTTCATTCCTTCATTATCTTGGATCTCTCTCTATCCAGGATTAATATGGTCCATATGCAGACACAAGCTTCCACCACAAACAAAGTCGCAAAGACACTTAGTCAGCTTTTGTTTTTTGAGAAAGTGAAAAAAGATGAAATGGTGTGTTGAGTTGTCCTATCCTAGCAGTTAGTGAAATTCATGGGGCTGGGATGCATTGAAAGGATATACAGCACTGCTGCATTCCCTTGGCAAACACTTGGTATCTTAAGTGTTATTAAAAACCAACATCCAGAAAAATCCCGTCATTTCATCCATCAAATTATTTGGCAGTGCTAGGATAGGATAACAGGTTGATTGGTCATGCCAGAGACCAAGGCCATCGCATGGGCTCACGCCAAGGCTGCTGAGGCAGCCCCAGCGTGCACCCCGCAGGTGTATATGCTACAGGCTGGAAGGAAACGCACACCCTGCAAAAACAAGGTAACCAGAGTGACTCATGGCAGCAGCATTTTGGACAAGGCGCGGTCCCGCGTATTCCTCGTTCCTTAGCCCTGGCAGATCTCCTCCATGGCAGATCCTTCTCTGGACGCGGTGCCTCCTGTGGGACTGCACCCACCAGGAGCCCACAGGCTGTCTGCAGAGCTGGATACACAGACACACACATGCAGATAGCCACAGTCTCCCAGTTACACTGAAGACTTTTTAAAATGTTAACTTATCAAAAATACACTAGAGGAAAAAGAAACAGTGTGGATGGTACCCCCTACTAATGAGGCACTAATGCATAATTATTATAATACACATGCTTCTCTCCACAGAGGAATATTTATAAACACTGAAACAGCCTAGCTTGTACTGGAGTCATACATACAAATTGTTTTTCTCCTGCAGTTTGTGTTTTTCTTATTGTAGTGATATTTAATGTATTTCATAAGACTATATGCAGTCATTTAAAACCCTGAAGAAACCTGGGCCTTGACTACTTGCTGCCTTAAATGAGAATATAAAGAGAAATCACTAAATAAACTCAAGGTGCAGCTGTTATTAAAGTATTCAATTACCCCAGGTTTGGTTTCTGAGAGCATGTGCTTTAGCAGGAACAGTAATGGAGCTACCAGAGGAAGACCTGACATGCGTTATGATTAAAAAGATGGACAGGAGTCCAAAAATTATGTTTCAGGACGAGGCCATTGCCTCGCCATACCTGTTCTCTTGCAGTCCAAAATCTGCTGATGGCCCATCCATGGGGCACCTCCCAGCTCAAGAAGGACCCACAGCACCATGACGAGAGAGTGCCCAACCACACAGCTAATTACAAATAAATCATCATGAATATGAAAATGTTGCTGAAAGATCCCAGCAGAGGAACCAAGTCCCTCCTAGAGCCAGAAGAGTGGAGACAGCTAGGTGGAGGAGGCAGCATTGCATGCCAATTAAACCTGAATAGCAGTAAATTGCAGTATATTAAAGAATGGAGACGTGCTCCACTTTAAGCGCAGCCATCCTTTGCACCTTAAAAAAACCATAATGAAGCTTACCATACTAAAAATCAGACTCATTTAACTGGTTTTAGCTTATGGATCACACTAAATAATATTACCTGGGAAAATGTAACAAGGGGAGTAAAATTAGGAATATAAAAAGCCCTTGTGGAAATGTAAAACATTATATATTTTTCTGCTGCCTAAATGTGCTGTACTTCAGGAAACATTCTCCGTCACCTTGACAGCATGCTTCCTTTCTGTATACTGAAGTTTATTTGCCTGAATTATTAATGCTGCTTTTGTTTGTAGCTATATCTTAATTTTCTTCTTTTCATTCACCTGTCACGATTGTTTTGATTCACATCCCAGGATGATGCACAAAATATTTCCTTTGGAAACACTGTAGTGTCACCAATATTTTTGCTCTGTTAACAGATTATTCTGTCTTCACAATAAAACCAGATCATTTCATTTTTTTTATGAAAACTGTCAATCACTGAGATTATGCTTTAAATGCATTGAGCGGATAAAAGATAGAATTTAAACTACATATCATATGTCAGCAGAGAGCATTGAGCACCCTGCAAATAGAGAAAGGAAGCAAGTCTTTCCTTCTTCTGTATGAAAAACATGCCTACAGCAGCAAAGCAGGTATCCTCAAACAATTAGTAACATTCATGACAATTATTTTGCGTATTTGGAGTAACATAGCTGTGCTAGTGTATTTATTATTTGTGGAATAAAGCAGAAATAAACTTGAGTATTTTATTATGTGTTCAGTCTTATTTGTTATTTCTTCTGTATAGGCTAAGAAAAAAAAAGCATAAAGATTAATTTGTGTTTAAGTGGTATTGTTTTATATAATAAGAGCTTAGAAAAACGAAGGTGAAGGATTGCAGGCATTAAAGGATTGCCAAATGAATGTCCACAAATTTTACAGTACAGAGAAAAAAAAGAAAGAAAGAAAAAAGGACAGTGGGAAGATTCATGATATTTATTCTAAAAAATATTTTAAAGTTTCTCATTTCTCTTTGGGGAACAGAATAGAGCATTCTGCTTACCTAGTTACCTGGAACTCTTTCCCTTTCCCCTCCCACCCCCGCTTTTTTCTTTTTAAGTATAATGTCTACACAACTTGTGTACAAGATTCAGAAAGATTCCCCTGAAAACACAATATTGAGAGTCCATATGTACAAACACCGCACAATTTCAAACAGACTAGGCTCATTGGAAAAAAACTTTTTTTTTTTTATTTGCCTTTGATTTCTTTCAGAAGGATAAAATGAAAGGGACAGTGATACATATTTTAAGCCCTGTGAATTCACAATGGGGCTTTAGAATAAAGAGGTAAAAACCTTTGAACTAAACAAAGGTCCATCATGGTGCACTCCTTTTTCACAAGCACCTTATAAAAGAAATTATGCCAGACAGAGGGCCCAGCTGGCTTTTGCCACTACACCTCTCCGACACAACACAACAGCATCATTCCCAGCCCCTATCAATCTACTGTATGCCATGTCATTGACTCCTCTTGGACCTGATCTCTTATCTCATAGAGCTGTTTTTTAGTCGAATGCCCTGTGAAAGTATCCACTCATGAGCTTACATCTGAGTGTCTCTTTGTACTAACCAAAGCCTGCAGTCTAGCAGGCTGCATTAACTTGATTAAAGTGGTACCATAGACAGTTACTTAGGCTCTTACTTTGCTCTTAGATTAAAGACAGGAAAGCCTCCTGCTCTCAAGGTTTTTTTGCAAAACTACAACTTTCAAAAGGGTCAGCAGAAGACAAAGGCTCTTATAACAGAAGGAAAGAGGCTTTTATAACAAATGATTTCTAATTGCTCCTTTGTTCCAAAAAGACAGCAGTTACACCAGCTGAAACACAACAAGCTATCAGCATTTCTTGATGGAGAGCTTGTACGAAGGGCTGCAGAGAAGCAGCTTTCAGTAAGTTCCAGTAATTTCAAAAACATTATTTCCTTGAAAATAACACCTTATTTAATCCACTTAAATCCAGAAGAGACGCACATATGACTGTCTGTGCATAATAGTCTGTACTCACTAGTGGGCTATGGAGCTACTTGAGAATTCTTCCCGTTGTATCTTTAAGGAGCAGGGTGGAGAAAGTGCTTGAGCATGGCTTTACTCCTGCGTATGATATTTCATATCCCTTACCTAATAAATCGTAATGAGGAAACCACTGGGTCTGATTCTGATCTAGTGCCATGGACTGGATTATTTCAGTTTTACTGAGGTGTGATGGATATGAACAATCACAACAACGAGGCTCACATTTGCAGCAGATAACCTGTAAAAGCACTACTGTCTTTGAAAAAGCAATCCCTCTTCATGTTTAGCTGCTACAGCTGCAAACTTCAGCAACCTTCTGCAGAACGGGGTTACATTATTTTTGGAAGCAGTCTACTCATTAGCAAATAATAGTGATGTTAGATTTTCTGTAAGACCCTGTGTGCAAGTGTGTGTCTGCATCTCCCGGCATGAATGTGCACAAGTTAAGCTGCTTATCTCTAGGTGAAGCTCAGAGTTCATTCAATCAATACCGCGGCTGCGCCGGACACCAGCTCTTGCTCAGACCAATGCTGTTGTAGTGTGTATAAGTGCAACAACTGCAAACACGGGAAACAGTTTTAGGTTCCAGCCTGATGCGTTAAGCTGTATGCGGATAACATGGGCGGAACAGAAAGGTTTCCTGGTGGCATGTCACCTACGAACAGCAGCAAGAATGAGAGCGGCTGCACTCAAAAGAGGGGCTGTGTCTTGCCTGAAAACTTTTGAAGGCTCCAAGTAGGAGACCAGTGACCAGACCAGCATGGCCCTTCCTCTCACTAGAAACACAGCCACTGATGGCTTTGGTCTCTAGAGCATCCTCTTGTTCTACAGATCTGGGGAAAGGGAACTGTGCTGGAGGCAGGGCAGGTGTGTGTGGGGGGGTACAGAACACAAAAGGAGGGCATTGGTGAACTATGTTTGCTTTGGCAGGTAATTTTCATGGGTCACAGTGTGACAGCAGGCCTGTGACAATTGGGCTTTTGGTTAAGGCTCTCAGGAGATCTGGGCTCAATTCCCACATGTTCTTAGTTACAGCATCAATAGGGAGATTTCAGAAGGTACGTGGGTGCCTAAGGGCACCGAAACCCTGAAGCGCTTTGAAGACCTCAAGTACCTGTTGCATAAGGATGCATTTGTTTTAAAACCTTAATGCAGACAAAGCCCACAGAGGATACACCAGATGAGGACCCTCTCTTACCTCTGTGGTACAAGGCCCCTTCTTCTCCCAGGCTTGGTTGGCTCCCTGCTTGGCAAGGTCTTCATGGTAGACTTGCCTCTGTGCCCAAAGGTGTTGCTGTAATGCAAGGGTCACTCTCCTTCATCAAAAGGAGAACTAGTCATTGTCACACCATCAATCTTCCTTCTGGAAGAGCCCCTGGCAGTGCCACCCTCTGCTTGGCCAGCACACTAGCCTCCTGCCCTCCCCTCTCCCCAGAGACAGGCAAGGTGACTTTCTGGGCAGGAGCTGTGCAGCTCCTCTGTAAAGTGCTGTGGATGCTTTGCTACAATAGGAATAATAATTACTAATAGAATACAACATTAACAATGAAGCAATGAAAAAGCTAACAGCATTTCTTTGGGGTGGGGGGGAGAAAGAAATAAAAAAGCAAACAAAACTATTTTCCCCTTGGAAAAAAAAAAAAAAGAACATTGATTACTGTTAAAGGGACCCCCTTTGAGGACTCCCATTGATCTCAGATCTGTTTTCCCTCGCAGGCAAAAAAGATAAGTATTCTCTTGACATTCTCCTTTCTTCAGCAGACTGGGCTAACAGGGAGATTTTTATTTCAAATATCCATGTAGTTATGATGTGCTCTGGACTCAGCTTATGCCCCTCTGCACATGTGCGATGGCACTTTGAGCCATTTTTCTTTCTACCAAAATACACAGAGAGAACAGTGATGGTGATGTTCCCTTTGCTATGCACAGGCGTTCTGCATGTGACTGAGCTACACATACGCAGAGCACAAGAATGAAACTGGCTTTGGGAAATTATTTCAAATGGTGCCTAGACATTTGGGTTCTCTTAGGTCAAGGGCACCAAGCACAACAGCTAAGGTCCAAGTTGCCAATGAGACACATGTACAGACCACAATATTCATAAATGCAGAATCTTATTTGACAGAAAATAAAATACAGGAACATGATGTGCAGACATACATACTTTACTACAGGGTGCCTTCAGAGCAGTTGCTGGTAAAACAGGATTTCTACTACAAACAAAGTATCGTATCTTTAGGCAGTCCTTTGTTAGTTTTGCAACTCCTGATTTCATCAAATAGGGGCCAGATCCCCAGAAGAAGGGGGGTTCTCTAAATCCAATTTAAAGAAATTTACAGCAGTGATGACTGACTGAAGACAGGCATCTGTGAGTGTCAGGAAAAGAGAAATAGTGAGACAGCGTATGAGAGAAAGAGAGCTTCTCTTTCTCACGCAAAGAAGGTGAGGAGAGTTGTACCTGTCCTGAAGCTTTGCGGTGAGTGGAGTCAGGGTCTTTCACGTCAGGCACGGACCTGCTTCCTTCCTTCCTTCCTTTCCTCTACTTCTTTCTCTCTTGTTATGTGCTGACCCCATATTTATGTGAAAATTGTACATTGATTCTTATGGAGTCTTTTTAGATTTACATATATTAACAAAATAGGGCTCTTAACTTAAAAGCTCTGCTTGGGGCAGTACTAACAGAGAATGACGGACTGCTGTTAACACTGGGCTGAGCCAGGAGAGCAGTAGATGGCTTCTGCTGGGCACACAAGGAAGGCACCAGAGACCCATTACCTTAGAAATAACCCAGAGCAAGATCATCAAGAGCTACCAGCACTTCCCAACTCTCTCTAGACACTAGGAGTTGTCCACAAAAGAACTGCGTGGTCGTGCATTCCTATCCCATACCCATCACAGGCATCGCAATCCCTCAGCTGCCAAAGGAAAGCACCACATTGATTCAGAAGTATTTGAGAGTGACTGCTGATCAAGCCCATTTTCTCTTCTTTAATTGCTAACAGCTCCCACCTGACTCACCTGAGGGCACCCAGGCAAATCTTACCGTTTAACCCTTGCAGCTTCACATCTGGCCTTCTGCTCCATCCGGCATGGTTCAAGGGTCCCTCTCTGACAGCACCTAGCACTGTGCAGACCCAGATCTCCAAGACTCTTTCCCAGACATCTCCAAAGCCTCCAGCTCCACAGCTGGGGCAAATCACATGGACCATGCAAACATACCAGCCAGTGTCTTTCTCCAGACCCCTGAAGTCCTCAATGAGATGGACTTGGCAGTTGCGAGGACCTCCTGCTGGAGCTGCCACCTCTGGCCAGGCGCTGACCACCGTGGCCTGGAGGAGCAGCCAGCACTCAGCTGGGTCCCCATGCCACATTCCTGGGAACAACCACCGTCATCAAAGATATCCAGCCATGCCCTGGGGTTGTGGAACAGGCTGTTAAGTGAGGGGCTCATGGGGAGGCTGCGTGCAGAAACAGAGCGATCTGGGCTGGAAAGTGTTGCTGGAAATCACCTGACCCAATCCCACCCAACCCAGGGCAGGGCTGGGCCAGTCTAGAAGTCCTACAGGACTTCTCCTAATGCCTGTGCCACTGAAGCTCAGGCAGACCTAGGCATTTCACAAGGAACGGGAAAAGAAAGAAAAAAAAAAAAAAGAAAGAAAGAAAGAAAAAAAGAAAAAAGCTATTTAATAGCTGCAGAATTTACCTATTTATTTTGGATTTCACACCTTCCTGCACAAATTTGCTTCCAACACGGCAGAGCTGGTATGCAGCATTTTAGTGAATTGGGTGCCCAGTTTTTGTTTTAGTCTGAGAGCAAAGTGATGATACACACATATGTGTAATGTAGCACAAAGGCATGTTTACTGAAGCATATGACCATGATGTGCCAGCTAAAAAAAAATAGCAAGCAACAAATCTGTTTCATCCCTAGCCGCACATTAGAAACCATAACTAGCTGCTATTTAGATCATGACCAGAGCAGTACTTTTGAGTAAATACAGATTTGCATTACAATATTCTTGTATGTCTCCACAGCGGTGGATTGCAGGTGATTAAAACCTGAGTGTGCATCTGTGCAAGACGTGCGTTGTTTGTGATACGGGGTGCGCGTGTGTGAGCATGCTCAGCACAGGCTTTAAATGCTATTTTCTAACATTTCTTTAAAATGTCTTTAATTCACAGTCAGTGAGAAAGAGGTTTCAGAAGCAAATGCTGAGAAGGAAACTGTTCCTCGAGACACTCATGTATATGTTACTTTAAAAAAAAAAAAAAACTTTCCATCTCTACCAGTGAAATGGCTACAAATGGGCTGCCATTAACTTTTGTTACTCGAGTAGGTGCCTGTAAAGGGCCAGGTGGTGTTTATGCAGATGAATGAGCATGTTACAATGTGTTCTTCCTTTTGGATAAAACATTAGCGTATCAGATGTGACAAATCAGATGTTCATCTTCCGCACTTCTGCATTATTTTACATTGAGAATTAGATAATGTGCTGGCTTAGCTTTTTACTTACGGTTTTTTTTCCCCTTCTTCTGCCTAAGAATAATTTCATACATTAAGTTCTCCCCACACTCTGCATAATCATAGTCTCACCGTATGTCTAACCAGCGAGGTATTATTGTAATTGTGTATTTCCAGGTAGCGGCTTTGCATTAGGTGGAAGTATACATGGTTTAACATGCTGCGTAATTATTGTGAAAAAGAAATAATGGACCTACATGTTCAATTTTTATTTTAATTCGGTTTTCCTACTGGAGTAGCAGATAGTTCCTGTATCTCCAGCAGCAGCTGAAAGATAAATATTAGGATGTCTTACGACTGGAGCTATGCAAATAAATGAATCCTCAGTTCAGTGGATAAACTGGAAAAATAACCTTTCATTTTGACTTGACAAGAAAATGGTTTTCATAGCAGAAGGAAATAAACAGAGTTTTGTGCTTATGACTGGTTTAGTTGTATTTAACTACATTGGGTGTCAAAATACCAATTTTAAATTTAAAAAATCAGAACTTTTAACTTCAAAAAAATTAAAAAACTTTTATCATTTCATTTTGTCTAGCTGAAACAATCTGAAGAATTCAGATTCAATCATCAGAAAGTGGCATTTTTAATGAGAAAATTATGTGCCTGAGACATTTCACCTCACTGACTCAAATGCTCTGCATTTTAGGCTTCTTTAGCAACTGGACCACAACCATCCATCCATTTTTGTATTATTTTTTTTCACTGACCAAATGAGGGCAGTTTCCACTTACAGGAGGTTGAATATAGTCAGTAAATGATGTAGTCCTTACCAATATGCTGTGTATATTTTGCCATTAAATGTCCTCAAAGAATTAATGTCTTTGGACTGGTCCAAATTTCTTTGTAGGCCTAATTCCTTTCTTCCACCAGGGACACAGGCCAGCCTCGGAGGAAAACCATGGATCCACAATTCCTTGTACTGGAGAAGGATCACAGCAGCACCTAAGCTAAATCCAGGCACCTCTGAGGTGCAGGGCCAAACCTGGAATTCCACTGGAATTCACTCAGTGGGAATATTTTGGCCTTTATTTTTGTAGAACTGATAAATTGGTGGTTGGCTATATTAAAAATACGAATTGTGAGCATAAGGCAAAGTTCCCAAGGGCTCAGCTGGCCCCACGGTTGTACAAAGGCTTTGTTGCCTGTGGGAGGTGAGCACTGGTGGGACACCATGGAGAGGACAACACGGCAGGGCCGACTTCATGGGCTTTACTGAGGAAAGACAGGTTGGGCTCTTCTTGGAGAGCAGGACAACCTTCCTCAGCAAAAAGGTGGGCACCTCCAGAGTCTGAGAAGGCCTCATCTTACCCAGGGTCCAGCTTAACCACAGTGCGAGCAAATCATGGTGTTTGAAAAGCTCTATCAGAATGAGGCACTTCTTTTTCACAATTAAATAGATACATTTATGGCTCTCTCAGCTTCACTTCACTTGAGTGACACCAACAGAATACACAACTGCTCCAGTTAAATGCACAGCTCATTTCTGTCTACATCTTGTAGGCAACATGTTCAAATGTTTTCAAAATCAAGGCTGCAAAAGAATTTCTCATCATTGAAGACAGCAGCTTTAGTTCCTGTAATTGTGTTGTTTTGTCCAAGACTGAAAGGATAAAACAGTGCTGCTCTGGGACAACAGCCGCAGTACCTGTGTGGTCTCACTGTCATGTGTCATGCAGATGTCTCAGCACAAGCACTATGCAAGGCCCCATAAGGATATCCTAAATTCACCTTCTGGTTTCAGAAGAGAGGCAACACTCCTGCGGTGAGCATGTGCTCCCATCACCCTGCAGACCACAAGCTATTAGCTGGTCCCTGGTATTGTTCTTCCAGCCTCAGGAGCTAGTATCATCCACTCTGTGCCTCTCACCAGTTCCGAAGGAACCTATTGAGGGTTTATTTCAGAAATTCAGTGAAATTACAGAAAAAAAACCTCCAGATGCAACTGCTGCTAATATAGCAGCCTGCAAGATAAAATATTCCCACAATTGAAGCTGTAGACCCCATTTGGAGGTGCTTTTCATTAGCAGCTATGGGTTTCCAAGCAAGTGAGGATGTCACTTCAAGTCTCCAGGCCACTCTGGTCCTTCATGCAGATGGGGCATGCACTGAGCCACACGGGGCTGTGCACAGCAGCAGTGCCCTGGCTACGATGTATCGCCTCAGAAGGGCTCTGCACATGCCTGGAAAGGTGCACAGGGCTGACTTCTTCCTTCTCACTGAAGGAGACTTTCACAGGCCGAGAACCTTGGAGAAGGAGAATTATCTCTGCTCAACTTCCAAGTGCATTGATGGGGCAAGACCAGGAGTGCCACCCTTGGGTGGACATTGCTTCCATAGGCTCACTCTGTCCAGCTGCCCATGTGCCCACTGCTTACCTTCCCCCAGGATTAGTAGAAGAAGGCTTTGCAGGTTGGGAAAGCCTTTGCTTCCTGATCTAACCCAGTCCCCTGCACCCAGCCCAATAAAGCCAGTGGTCAAGACCCTTCCTCCGAGTGCTTCAGTACTCCACAACTAAGATTCCCCTTGGGGAAGGAAGCAACTGTGTTCCACAAGAGGTGCATCAGTACCAATGATGTCCTCATCTGTATAAACATGTCCAGAACATACCCCAGAACGAGCATGTTCTCACCCCATAACCCCAAAACCCCTGTTTTTCCAGCAAAACACAGCCTTACCACACAGACATTATTCGCTGTTTAGGGAATCTTATCACAAAAGTTTAATAGTTGTTTTACTCTACACACAGAGTTGCCACAATGTGGGCAAGGGTCTTTTTTGCCCTATTTCACGTGACCCCAGCAGGGGCAGCACCACTGTTTTTTCAACTTACCTAAGAAAAGTGCTACTGGGGAAAATATAGCTAATGAAACAGCCATCATTTTATCTTCCTGTACATCATCCTGTTTGTTTTGGTTTTGTTTTGGTTTTAAAGAAAAGAAATCAAACAATAAGAGTTATCAATCCCCCTCCAAGGCTCACTCAGATTTGGTTTAACACTGCAGGTCTCAGCATGTATAACTATGATTTCTGCTAACTGGTCTCAGCCTAGTATTTTCACACCTTTTTTGTACTAAATGCTTACAACTGGTCATTCTACTAGAAGCTGTCACCATGACACCTTTATTTAGAATCTTAACAACACAAAAGGTATTAGAAATGAATCTCAAAATTATCTTCTTTTATTATTTGCATTGCAATAAATTCCTGCAAATGCATCCCATTATCATTTTATACAATTAAACACATAATGCCTAACTGTTAAGGTATCAGCCCAGCTGGGTACAGATGCGGTACGCTGCCAGTCTGAACAAATCTTGGATGCCTTTTAATAATTACCCGAATAAAAGAAAAATAATGAAGTGTTGTAGATTGCTCATCCAAACTGGTAAAAAGCTGTTTGCAAAGGATAACTACAAGGGGACTGAGACATCAGGCTTTGCTAATAAATAATTCTCAGAAATATCAGCTCTCAATTTACTACTCGTACACAATGGGCCGGTTGAAACTTGCATGGTGATCCAATTTGCCGCAGCTCTTGTTTTGAGTCTTTGTGAAGCTGCCGCGTGAGCACAGTGGGGGCTGCTTGCACGTATCCCTGGAGTCAATCAGTGGGCCTTTGTTTCCCGCTGGTCAAAAATATCAGGTGGCTTTGAGAGTCTAATTATCAATGAAAAATTAAATTCAATGCAGGAACATAGCCAGGAGTTGCCCCCTGCCTTCTGCCCTCATTCATGTGGTGTGAGTATCAGGATATTTGTTATAATTCAAAATGTATTCAAGCCAAATTGGGGACTTCAGGGGTGGGAAAGACATAAACCTCAATGTGAAAACAGGAATCAAGAGCCTCACTGGCAAATCAGCAAATCTAGCCTTCCGCTCTCTTAGCAAATGGGGAGTGCAGCCCTAATTGTGCCAAACACTGTCTCAGGATCGGTGCCCGGCCAGACAGCTCTCGTTAGGATTTGTAATGCCAGGTCTGTACCTGCACTGCTCCATAGTTTGTAAGTGGAACCAGCCATCAGAACGGGCCCGGCTCTCATAGAGATTGCGCAGGCAGAAATGGAGTCACCTTCCAGGGCATGAGGATGAAAGCCCTTGGAAGAGGCACAGTCTGAAGGAAGGGGCCAGAGCACAGGCCAGCCACTTGCCAGCACTCCTTGCTTGACAGACACCCCGTTAACTTTGTGAATCACAGCAACCAGACAAAGCCGACATGAGACGATCTCTAGCTGTGATATTACAAGTAGAGTAAAAAGCCACTGGAAGTAACCCACAATTGCCAGGTGAAGATGTCACTTCCATCCATCGCCCATCCAACACGTGGAGACAAAGCAGGCATCTCAAATGCTTGCCATGAAGCAGATCTCTGCTCCTGCCTACATTGGCCTTTCCATGCTTTGTAAATCAACCAAGAAAAATCAGCCTTGAACACCACAAACATCTTGTTTCTTTTCCTGTTGATCATTTTCTGGCAATCGGTACTCATAATTTCTCACATGGGGTGAATCTGCTTCCCAACAAGATATCAAACTTTGAAGCAGAGGAGCACACAACAAAGGCATGCAGGAGCTCACTAAAGGCAGTGGCCCTGTTTTCACCTCTCAACAGTTGTTCTGGCTTTTGAACGGGCGTGTGAAATACAGGCACACCCCGCCACAGCTGAGCCCACACCAGGGCAGCCGTCCTCGCTGGAGACCCACGAGGCCGCATGCGGGCCAGGTGAGGACATGTTCCAAAGCGCAGTCACCGATGCTCTGCCACGGACTTCCACCCACTCCCTTCACAGTTATTGGTGGCAAACAGCATGTCGTACCCAAACAACAGAGCACATGCTGATTGATCAGGAAGGAAGAATCCTGGGACAGAAAGAACTGCAGGGGAGAAAGCAGTACAAGAAACAGAAACACCCTGCTAGCGACCACAAATGTTCCTCCACCTGGGAAGAGGAGGTCTATCTGCACTCTTTGTTGCACATGCAAATACACCAAGTCCTGGCGTGCTCCCCTCAGCGCAAGGACACAGTGATGCACCCATTTCCTGACCCAGGCGCTTGGGGGGCTCACAGCCGCTCGGGGCTGTGACAGCAGCTGGGCGGCAGCACCACAGCACATCTGCGCGCTCGCTGGGGCCGGGAAGCTTCGCCTTCTCTGCGACAACATTCTGCCCAGTTAAACTGCCTTCAGCCTGCAAGCAGTGATGACTCAGATTGGTGAGGACTTAGCAAGGCCAAGGATCTGACTTAGGGAAGAACCCATCCAACTAGCTTCTTAGCTAACAACAAAAAGTAAACCAGCTCTGCAGCCCAGAGCTGTCATTTGCATGGGATTTGATTTGTTAGATACTCAACTCAGCCACAGCACACTGACTTTTTGAAAGAGAAAGATTATATTCCCTTCTGTTTTTGCCTTGACTCTCCTCTCAGAGGATGCCTGTAGTCACTTCCACTCCTCCATCCCAGACACACAGGATGAAATGTGGCAGCTGCTCAGCCCCATCCATCCTTGGACCTTTTCGGGAGGGAATAACCACAACGAGAGCGGTGGCCCTTCAGGCCTCAGGCAGCACAACCACTTCCAGACCAGATTCTCTCCCAGCAGAACGCTCTTCATTCATATCATTTTTGAGTGGCCATGTAATTTGGACGCTATTTCTAATTCCAGCATAAAGCCCTCCTAGGCCGCGCAGTAAATGCCCAGCAAGGCAGGGGCGGCTGGGCAGAAAGGTGCGTTGTGTCCGGGGTTAATGACGGCCCCCGGGCACCCCTCTTCTCACTGAGAGCTCACAGAGAATGCGAACGGCCTTCCTGCAGGCATGAGAAATCGTCCTACAGCCTTTGCTCGTGCTCTGCTGTCAGGAGGCCGCTCAGGCGGCTACAGGCCGCGCTCAGCAGCAGGGGGTGACACGCAAGGGAGCGTTTGCAGAACCGGCTCCAGCCGCTTGCTCCCAGACCCACACGGGCAGAGCTGTCCTTACGGCAGACACAAAGCTATTGGAAAAATGTTTTAAACAAATGCATTTTAAGGTTTTTGTCCTTTCTGACATAACAACAAGAACACCTCAAGATAGTTTTAAATGCTATTTAAGGTTGCGTCATACATTTTATAACATAAATTATTAAATGACTTAATGGACAATGCATTAGAAAGAAAACAGGCAAATTACAGAATAATTTAACTGTTGCAAAGAAACAGAGTAACTTGCAGGACGTAAAACACTCTATTTTGACACAGAATGCCTGAAGCTAAAGCAATTAAGGCTGCAAAATATTGCCGGCTGACATGATGTGTATGTAAATTTGTCATTCATTGGCAAGGGTTTGTAACAATCACAAGTAAGCTGCACAATAAAACAACCATGTGGTATAAAATGCTTTCTGCTAAGAGTGCTCTGAAAATGATGGTTATGTATCATTTAAGCGTATCATTATTATACATATAGTAATAGTTTATGACAAACGATGCCTCCGCAACACCAGCAGCTCAAAAACAGCCCTTCCAAACACTGTTTAGCATTATCTGTGTGCAAGATCATGAAGGAAATTTTGTTTTTAATTCCTTTTAAGAGTTTTGTGAGCTTTTAGCCAGAGACTCAAGTCCTAGTGGTTAAGCCCCCCCGGGCTAGTTCTAAAAAGCTCCCAAATTCACCGCACTTTGCTGAGAAAGCTAGCAAAGAAAAAAATGCCAGGAAGATACCAATCCTTATGTCATGTAGTCTGTTATTCAATATTAAACCAAGACAGATAAAAAGAGGCCATTTGAGCCCTGACCAAAACCCGGTAGATTTGGCTACTGATCCCCATGACATGTGCATGGGTGCCAGCTGCCCTGCTGGAGGACAAGAACAGGAGCGAGCCCGGCTGCACGGCAACATTTGTTTTTCCTGGTGATTTTGCTGGAGAGGTGAATTGAACTGGTTCCTCTCTTCAGACACAATTTAGAAAACAGCTTTTCCTTAGGATGGGAACAAGTTCGTGTTTTAAATTTCTGCTCTAGGCCACATTTCAGAAAGTCATCCAAAAGAATACAACAAGTTTTCACAGGAACAAAACATGTTTCCCCAGAACAAGACTCAAATGCCACATCCGCCATCTCTAAATACCCCATTTGTGGGGTATTAGAGAAGGAGCAGACAACCCAGAGTTTCACATCTCATGAGTGACAAGAGCAAGGCGCTCACCTGCCCATCCCGCTTCTCGTATTTCTCATCTCCCCTGTGTGAGTCCAGGCCCCCAGGTGCCATCAGCCTCCCCTCTGCCTCCCAGTGCACCCACTAAGGACAGTGGCAGCACAGCAACAGCCCAGCGGGAACCAGGTGCAACTGAATTCCACCATGGTAGCTGCAAACAAAGGCTAAAGTCAACAGTTCCTGCTTTCCCACTGAAAACCATGTTCAGCTACAAAAAAAAAAAACCAAACCCACAAACCTGTAGCGCATCCACCCAGGAATGACCTCTTCTTCTGGGGCTGTGGGCAGCCGTCATTAGAAAAATCTGCATTTCCCATTGCTGTAGCAGCACCAGTGCAGCTCCTGACAAATGATTCTGCAGCTCTACCTTGATCCTATGTCTGTTTTTCACCTGACGTCCCCACTCATTTTTTCCAAGTCTCCCTCTTGTAAGTTGATGCCAAAGGGTAGGAGAAAAGGGTGTGGGAAGAGGGAGGGTGAATTTTAAACCCTCTCTCCATATAAATAGAATAGGCTATGCATGCCTCCCTGAAGTACAGTATTAATCCCAATTGTGCCATAAAATATATATGACTCACTTGAGCCTTGTTCTCTGGTGAATTATGAACTATTATATCACTCATGGGATAAGTATTATGTCTCTTAAGAGACTATCACCTTTCCTCTATTTCATAATATAAAACTTCATTGAAACCTGCCGTGCCTGATAGAAGACACTTCTCGTGATCCACATTAAACCTTTTCCTTTTACAGCTTCCTTCGTTTAGCTGATATTCACGTCAGGATGAGTTCTTTCAGATGTAGCATGAGCATAAATTAGTATGTAAGAGAAGTAGTCGTTTAGCAGAATTTTTTCTTTAATAAATCTGGTGATATTTATATTTCATCACAGAGCAGAAAGATTTTTTTTTTTTTTTACACATTTAAAGATTTATTCCTGTAGTAAGTATCCAATTAATAGGGCTTTAGCATGCAGACAGGATTTGTATTTATGCTGAAGAAAGTGTGTTCTCATTATACTTTTATTCTCTTGTTAGATTTATTGTGGGTTCCATTATAATTTATTTTAGTAGCTCCTTTTTCTAATTCTTTATATTTACATGTCTCTTCCAACAAAAATAATAATACATAAATAATACCTGACAACACTTTGCAGATTTTCTCTATTTGTATGCTTTAATTCTCTGAGCATCCTGGAACGGAAATGCTGCAAACTACAAAGGAAATCTCTATGTGATCTCTATTACATGAAAAATAATCATTTTCTTATCCTCTTCACTCTGCCAAATTCTTTCCAAGTTCCAGTTCACAATGCGTTAAAGTATGCAAGAAACAATACCAAAGCCAAAGGCACCACCACTTTCTAAGCAGGAATACTCACTAAATACACTCACATTTTCAAATCCGTTGTTGTAATTAGCACTGTCACAGGACAGGCACCTTCCTGCTGCATTGCAGCAGATCACTTTTTCCTAGTTACTGTCACATGTATTTTTCCATAGGCTTTTTGGCTTGCTAGCATGTGTTTTATGATAACACAGTACTACTGCTGCTGCTATGCGCACCACTGCTGAGAAGGATGTTCAGAAACTAAAGCTTTGCCTGATTCCTCACCCAACCCGCACGGCTCTCTGCGTGCTGCTGTGTGGCAGGAGAGGAGCTCAAATCTGCAGCGAGACCAGCCTCTCCAGTTGCCAGCCAACACCTTAAATAAGAGAAGATCTTATGCTAAGCAGGTGTTTCCATGCACACTGCATCTCTTAACAGAAAGGTTCACGCAGAGGGCCATACAGCAGTTTTCCCAGGACTACGTGGTGTAAGACAGCTTACTGGTACAACCCGTCCCAGAGCTTTATCTCCAGAACTAATCCCAAGTGGTCGGACTCTGCTGCAGCTGGGCCCAGAGAAGCCCGCTGAGCTACACCACAGCCACCATCATCAATGTGAGAGCCGAATCTGGCCAAGTACTGGTGCAGTAGACATTGCTTTCATTTTTCAGCGTACCCTCTGCTGGGGAAAAAAAAAAAAAAAGACTTTGTGTTAGATATCACATCTAATTATTCCTGTTGGGCTGGCCCAGAGAAATGTCAACAGTGCATTGTAAGTGCTAATTGGGGTGTCCATGCTCTGCAGTAGATTTGGGATACAACACCCAAGCCTGGAGAGGTTAAGCATGTTTTAGAATACTGTACTGTAATGAGCTTAGTCTCCATGGAGGAGGCACAGCGTTGCTGCGCACACATCATGCTGCATCGCTCCACGCACGCACCGGCGCACCAGGGCTGCTGGAGGAAGGCTGCCCATGCCCTCCTCCGGCCCACGGGAAAGGGCAGCGGCCTCGAAGGGCTCGCTGCCAGGCGCTGGGCAGAGGAGTGACAGGAGGAGAGGAGGGAAGGGGAAAGGGGAAAAAAACAAAAGGCTACTGGAGAGTAAAATATATAACACGTTGCTGGTGTTCTTACCTTGCACCTGGTTTTAGGCAGCAAACCTCACTGATCTATCAAGCTTACGTGAAGTAATATGGGTTGGTGCTGTCAGTGTCTATGCTGGGAATCTGCTACAGACACTTTTTGCTGCGTTTTTCCCACAGACTCCTCCATGCTTCTGAAGAAATGTTAATCCAGCGTTATTTCACAATTTCTAAAGATGAAGCAAAAAACCTGTGTTTTTTTAATATGGGGGCAATGATAGTACTTGAACCCACAGTACCCAGCCAATTTATTAGTGGCAAGTCCCCCAAATGGGCTGTTTCCACAGCTTTCTTTTTCCAAATTACCCTGTCCTGCTTTAGAGCAGCAGTCCGAGGGAAGCTGCACATTCTGTTAGCAGCGCTGGGTTAGCAGCAGGCCTGCCACAGACCAGACCTTTCCACATACTCAGGCACAGATACATCACTTTTACAGGGTAGCCCTGAAAACTTTCAGGAATTCTTGTTTCATCTTCACACAATGAAAATACAAGTATTAAAAGACACAACATGCCTGCTAGTCTATCACGCTAAATACATTAGGGAGCTAGCTACTCCGTGCCCGTTTGTGTCACGAGGGACCTCTTGTGCCCCTCGGTGCATTTTTATGCCATTCGCATGGGCAGCATTGCATTGGGTCGGTATTCTTGCCACTTTAAACAAACCTGCGCATATCACAGAGGGCTTTTCATCTACCAGAGGAGAGAAGAGAGCATGCTATGACAGGATGTTAGTAAATGGAAACAGGACTCAACTCCAGAATGTCGTGCTTGTTCAGACATTGAGGCACAGATACCAAAAGGAAATCTGTAGGAGTACTGTAAGGACAAAGATTAGGCCTCAGATGTGTTCCCTGTTTCACACAATCCTGCCATCATTATTACCCCGTATGCTGATGCAGACAAGGTATGTAACTATCCCCTAGCTTGCTTCACATTACTTGTTCTTCCTGACCCCCGGTTAGAGCAGTGCCAGCCTCCACAGAAAACACAGGGCAAAACCTCACAGACAGGCTCTCGGGAAAGGTTTGCACTGGCTCTGGGGAAAAGGTCCGGGAAAGGCCCCGGAGGAGAGGCGCCATCTCAGGGAGCCTCCCAGGCTGTGGCTGTCTGCTTCTGGAGAGGAAGGCATCTGAGACAGCTGCACTTCTGCTGTGTGCATTCAAACAGGGAGATGAAGCTGCTCTGTGAGAGGAAGGCAACTCACTAAGCCCAGGTGCAGGGAAAGGATTTGTCAAGGAATTCTCAGCAGTGGTGTGCTGAGGTTAGTCAGCTGGGGAATCCTCTTTTTTAGGACAGCCTCCTGAGGGAGCAGCTCCATTTCCTCTTCCTCACTGCATATTCATAAAGACCAGTGCAACTGTAGAACTGAATCATAAATTCTGATAATAGACATTTTACCTTGACCCACGTGTGAAACAAGTGACAAGATGTCTGCTAAGCGGCCCACCCACTCCAGGCGCCTGGAGGTACCCACACATCGCTGTGCAAAAGAGTAGGCACAGATGTTTTGCTATGTGTTCCTAGAATGATAGCGCCCGTGTGGACAACCACACTCAGCATGTACTAAAGCAAAGAATGTCAAGCTGGAGAAAAACCTGCTTGAATTTACACAGGGTCATAAAAGTATACAAATTATTGCATGCTGGCATCAAGGTCTGGATGAGAGATACATGTTGAATAGCTCACGACCTATCTAGAAAGCATGTGCACACAGCCTGGATCTAGATATCTAATATTTTACATAGAACATGTATATGCTGCGCTGCCACACAATGACGCCCACTTCATGTATACTGCAGAAAGTGAGGATGGCAGAGAAAATATCACTCATTCAGCACATCTTCTTCACTGTCTAGATCCACCGGTTGTATTTTCGTTTGTGTTCTGAAATACCAGAAAAACGGAGGGAGGTTGTGGGGGGGGAAGGGAGCAAAAAGCTAAATAAATATTTAATGTATCAGCACCTGTCATATAGTTTCTGTGCACCACCACTATCGATTTCCTGGTAGTTCTCCTCCCCTACCCAACTTCATTAAAGAATACAAGTAAAGTAATAAGTCATTTCACACTCTGTCTGACCATTATACAATAATAGCAAGATTTCATGCAAGGGTACAACATTATGCCCATCTGCAATCACAGTCTCTTTGCAAAAATCTCAATTCACACTTCACATGCAGCTAACCTTGTTACCATTCCCTTCCTAAATCCATCAGTCTTGCAGCTGCACGTCTTCACAGCCCAACATCTTAAAATTCATCACTTTGACACCCTCGCATCCCTACAGGTCAAGCTAAAGAAGCCAACCAAGAATAATTAAGGGGTACCCCAGATGTTTAGCTTACTTCTAGCCAACCTTTCCTGGAACGGGGTGTAGTTCTCTCTTTGTATGCGAGGGATCCGTGTAAGGTGCTTGTTTTAAGGGATGAGACCTCAAACAAATTTCGGACTTCTCCCCCCACAAGCCTTTTTTTTTTTTTTTTAAAGCAAGTATAGCTCTTTGTAGTTGGAATTTGAGCAAGAAGCGTGATAATGAGTAGGTTGAGGGAAGGAAAGGTGTTATCTCATTAAGGTAATTACTAAGACATCCCCACCATTACCTCGGTTTGAAAATGTGGCAATTAAAGCGCCCTACATTGGCTCCCAGGCACAAGGGAACACGCCAGCCTCGGACAGCTTCTGTGCGGTGGACAACGCGTGTCCGGGCTGGAGGGAAGGAGGCAGGGAGGGGGCCGCAGCCGCCCCGCNGCATATGAATATGGAAACGGAGTTTTGATGTGATGGGCGCTCTGCTGGCCCTGCTCTCCGGCTGGGAATCGGCAGAGACAGGCGCCTGCTCCCGCTGCCCAACGGCCCTTTGGACGGCGGGAGCGGCCCCAGGGAAGAAGGAAGCTCAGCGGCTGCTCCAACAAACAGGGGCACCGGGGAGCGGCTCCCCGGGGGGCCGCCCGCCCGCCCCCCGCCCCGTGCCGCTCCCGGGGGGTCTCCGGCCCCATCAGCTGCCCCCTGCCAGGGCTCCCGGGGGACATTTCGATGCTGCCCGCGGAGCGGAGCGGGCGGCTCCTCCTGCGGGACGAGGGAGCGGAGCCGTCCCGGCCGGTCGGGTTTGCTGTGCCCCCGCCTTTCCTCTCAAACGGGGCTCCACGTTAAAGCACCTACCGGGAAAGAAACCCGCTCGGTGTCACCGGCGGGAGACGTGGGCTTCGCAGCAGGACAGAATAAAGGCGGGGGAAAGCCGTGTAATTACAACTTGAAGCGGTTTTTCACCGCTTATCCCCATCTCCCCTGAGCTGGGGATATTTCCAACATTATCAGGGGGTTTACCGCTTCCACGGGTGAGCTTGACCTGTCTGCACTCACGCCACGGCCTGGGCTGGAGCCGAGTTATTCGAGTGGGCTGCAATAAGGATTGAAAGGGAGACTTACGGTGTGCATTCGTACAGAAGTGTCGTGTGAATTTGGAGGAAGACAAGCTCTGGAAAAGGAGAACATAACGAAGGTTAAAAACCCACTCGTACAAGAAACGGGCTGGAGGGGCTACATGCGGCGCCGGAGCGGTGTTACAGACGTGTAAACGCAACCGGGGTAACCGGGCAGCAGGAAACTTGGCTCGTTCCCGCTCGCCAGTTCGCAGCGGCCGAGCCGAACCCTCGCCCGGCTGGGAGAGCGGCTGCAGCCCCCCACGCACACGGCAGCACCTGGCTGCCGCCCCTGCGCCAGGGCAAGTGCCTTCGGAGCGGCACAGACAGCGCTCAGCCCCGTGTTCCAGCCCGGCCAAGCCCCCCACTTTCTCACTTTCTGCCCCGGCGACGGCCAAGCTAATCCCCGGGGGCAGTGATTAAACTTGACCCTGCTGCTGCATCCCGCCAGAGCGCCCTTCATCCAGGAGCAGCCTGCCGGCGGCTCAGCCGGAGGCTGCAAGTCCGTGCTAGAACCTGCCCGAGCGTAGCGGGAGCTCCCCGAAGGAGCCTCCCGTGTCGTGCCCACCTGCAAAACACGCAGACAGGACGCGGCAGAGACAAACCAAAGGGGGACGAGGCATGGCGAGGGCGGCCGCGTCACACCGCGGCTGCGCCGGTGTCAGTCCGGAGCGACGCGGGCAGAAGCGGAGCAGCCGTGTCCTGCTTTTCTTCCCCGGCTCCTACAGCGGGGGCGGGGGGAACACGCAAACAGCCGGGACAAAGCCTTCGCGGGGGGGGGGCCCAGTCCGTGCTCGCAGGGCCGAAGGGCAGGGCCCCTCGCATTCCGGGGCAGGGGCTTTCGCCCGAGCGGTGGCGGGAGCGCGGCTCAGCCTCCTTCAACTTCACCACCGCCTGCCGGCGAGCGCCGCAGAAGGAGGCCACGAGGTTCTCACGCACGGCAGGCTCACCGTGCTGCCCGGCCGAGCCCAGCCTCCCGGGCTGCGCAGGCCGTGCCGCCCCGGGCCGGGCCGGGCC
>VXAL01012091.1:0-78071 GCA_013399475.1 Chauna torquata
AAACCCATAAAAAAAGCAAAGAAAAAAGGCAAGCGACTGGCCAGCTCCGACAACGCAACCCAGAGGGACAAACCGGGGTGGAGATTTGCAAAGTACCGTGGAGGAGCGAGCATCGCGCCCGGGGCTGGGGCTCGTCCCCGGCTGCTTTCCGGGAGGTACCAGAGCTGCCACGGCTGGTGGACGCGTGGGGAGGCGGTGATGGCAGAGAGGCCAGGGGATGAGGAGGAGGAGGAGGAGGAGGAGAGCGAGGAGATGCTTGCACCGGGAAGATGGGCAGCACCTGCTAGCTGTCCTCGCGGGGGACAACCTTCTCCTTGCTCTCCGTGGATGCGCGTCTTCCCCTGAAGCAAGCATGGCACACGCAGCGAGAGGCAGCCCTAAGCCTTGGACTAAGCGCTGCAAGCACCGCCCGGGCAGAGCGAAAGGAGGGAGCACGCGCCATGCCCAGGGGATGCAACAACCTTCATCCCAGCCAAGCCAGCGAACCCCAGCCTGGCCCTCTCCAACTGAGGATGTGCAAATTCTCTCTTTTGGGCTAAGTCTCCCAGGATTTAGGGCATTTACTCCCGTTGGTACGCAGTGGGAGACACAGGCTTGCCCTGCCCAAAGTAGCTGGGCTGTCTGGGACAGCTCGCTGTGGACTCGGGCTCTGAGGCGCTGCTGTAAGCATCTTCTTCCCAGAGCAGGAGCAGAAAGTATCTCGACACCAGACACATTAAAAACTAAGCAAGCAGCAGCTTTTGCAGCTTCCGGTCTGCCTTTCGCACCTGCGCTAGTCCTGCTCCGATCCCCACCAGCTCAGAAACAGAACAATCCACTGACCCGGTGTTTCACTTATTCGGGGGAAGGTCACCAATTTCAAAGCAGGCATTCCGGAGCCCAGCGGGGCTGCTCCCCGCAGAAAGCCAGCCTTCGCCCCCACGTCAGCTGAGCCACGCTGCTCCGCAAGGTCGCGGCGCAGCAGAGCCATGGCCACGCCACCTCCGTGGGACCGAGACCTGTGGGCACCAGGCTGCAGGCCAGCCTCTGTTGTTTTTTCCAGCAGAAGGGTGGAAATTTTTCCAGCAGAGCTTGAATTTTTAATGTTTCCTGCTTAACGCCGCTCCGTGCTGGCGTTATTCCCATCTCGAAGCGGCCGGTGGAGCAGACACCGGCGTGGAGAGGGCAGGGAACAGAGCGCAAGCCAGGGATGTGAGAGCGCATGAGATGCGGTCAGGAGGTACCGGGATTTGTCACAAGGTGCCAGACACGCTGCCCCCACGCTGATCTCCACAAAACACAAGCTCAGCTCCCGCAAACGCCCGCCCGGCCTCCTCGCGCCTGCTGCAAGGACCGGCGGCCAGAAGCACTGCCCCGTCACGAAGCTCAGCCCACGGCACAGGGCAACAGGTGCCTCTGCATCCAGCTCTTCAGCGAAAGCCTCTGCCTCCCTGCAGGAGCTGCCAAAAGGAGTCTTTCGGCAGGATGAAGCCTTGTTTTCCACCCATCACCAGCTGTCCAGAAAGCAGACCAGAAAAGCTAGGCAGAAAGTCACACGCGTTCTCCCACGGCTTCAGATGCCGCTTCCCAGAGTGACTCCAGGCTGCAGGTGAAAGACATCCCCAAGCGGGACACCCGCTCGTCGTACAGAGCTTTGCCCCCAAGCAAACCGGCTGTATTAACCGTTACCGACGGCACCAACGCGTACCCAGCCTGGGGGAATCCCACTGAGCAATGGTTTTAGGGACACGGAGGGTGCCACCAACCTCTTGGGACCCTGCCTGCACTGGTGAAACCCACGTCCTCTTTCGCCCCAACGCGGCACGCTCTGGCACCTGCTCAACTCTACAGCTGGTAGCCCCGCGGGCGAAAACGCAAGCCAACACCACGCGATGCTCTCCTCGGCAGAAAAATATCCGCTGCTGGCCTCCCGAGGTGCTGTGAGAAAACTGCTTGGGTCCCATCAATCATTACCTAATGCTCGATCATGTAAACCACCGCAGACGTGCTCAGCGCTTTCGTTATCCATAACGGCGATTCCTCACCTGCCTCTGCCTCCTTTCCTTCCCTCCGCTCCTGCCCTTCCCCACCAGCACTGTGAGAATGGGGACCAGGAGGGATGCTCGCCGGGTTCCACCTCTCAGGGCTTTTCTGCAAAGCGCATGCGGGCAAGCGGCACACGAAAAGCAAACGTGTTTGGGATCTGCGGCAGAGCAGGGTGGGGAGAAGGGCAAGCTGGTGGCGTCCCGGGGCTGGGAACGGGCTGGTACCTTCAGAAAGCAACAGGGAGCACCGTGGGGCACGGGCTGGCTCCTTCTCCTACGTGCACCGGGGTTGTGTCCGCCTGCCCTGCAACCGGCAGTGCCCTGGGGACAACTCAGCGAGGCACGGGCACGGCGGCGTGCGGGGCGGCGATGCGCTCGCTACGTCCGGGAGCGGCAGAGGTGAGGATGCAGCAGGGCAGAGGGCTGCCGTGGCGTTTTCCTACTGAGAGGTAGCGTGAGAAGAACGGGACGAGAGGGGCTGCCTGGTAGCGAAGGACCGAGACTCGACTGAGATACATTTTTGGCTCCTCAGAAAGACACCCAGTGCGAGGCCGTACACTGCTTTTGGTTTGTTTGGTGTGGCGGTGGTTGGTTTTTGCTTTTCCTCCTTAAAATCCTTCTACCTGTCGAAACATCCTTCGGTGGGGAGGTGGGGGGGAGGGAGGTGTTGTGGCGGTGGCAAGGGGGGAGAGCGGCTTCTACCCAGAAAAGAAAGGGAAGAGAGTATAAAGAAGTGTCCAGATTGGCTGAAAAAAGCATCCCGACGAAGAGAAGAGAAGAGAAGGAGTCTTCTTGTGTGTGCTGATTGGTTTCACCTCCAGTCTGACTGCTGCGGTGTTAGGAGAGGCCCCCTCCCCTCCCGCCCCCGCCGGGGCCGGCTCAGCCAGGGATGCAATTTGCTGGGAGATCAGTTGGAGGTATCAGAGTGAACGCTGCCAGGGCCTTCTGTGGGGGAGGTCACCGACGACGGGGTAGTAGCGTCTTGCCAACCTCCATTAGCCTGCGGGAAGGGAGACACGCAGCCATCAGTCTCAACGGGCACCCAACAGCACGCCCGGCCCCACCGAAATGCCCACCCGCCCCCCGCCCCGCCCGGGTGGCATTAGGGATGGAGGGGCGAGGATCCCCCCAGCTCCGTCACCCCCAGCCCATCGTGGCCACTGCTGGCGGTGGGGAGCCCCGTCCCCGCCGGCTGCATCGGCCTGCTCTTGCACGGCACGAGAAGGGCAGCTCGGGACAGTTCTGATGGAAATGGAGCTTCTGATAAATTGCAAGTGTTCATGGAAATTCTGTCCTTTAAAAAAAAATTAAATGTATTTCTGCAGAAACCCCGAACTCTGTTTTTTTTTGTTTTTATTACCCTCAAATAGAATCCTTCGCCATACAGAAAGAGGAAAATAATAGCAAACAACTTTGTTCTTTGAACAGGAAACCCCATCCTGGAACTCCATCTGGACCCAGGTGCTACGAAAATGCCGAACAAGTGATGGACACCAGCACCCAAAGGACCTATGAGCCGCAGTGTCCCCGGTATCACTGCATGTCCCCCTTGCCACCTTTCGGGGCACCCCTCCTCCTGCACGGCCCCCACGGGGCAGGCTTCAGCCGGGGGAAGCCATCGGCACCGAGCAGAGCTGCTGCCGTGCACCTGTGGCTCCCCCAGGCTCAGCGGGTCGGACACCCATCCCCAGAGCTCCCGCTGGATGTCACCTGCAGAGGTCCCGAGACTGCCTCAAACGATGTCCGGCGGGGATGTCCCACCACATCCCCTAGCGGAGGAGCCCACCCGTAGCTGCACCCCGAGCATCCTCCCCAGCCACAGCATGCATCGCGCTGCCCACACGTCTCTGCCACCACCGTGAGGGCCACGTTCGGCATGCAGGGCTTTGGGCCACCTCCCAGAACAAGAGCCTTCCCCTCCGTGCTTCACAGTAAAACCACAAACAAACTTCTGCCGCCCGGGCTGGTCCTCCCCGTTCCACGTCACCCTTCCTTGAGGGACCCCCAAGCCACAACGCAGTGGAGATGCGACCGCCGTACCCCATCCAAGGGTTCATACAGCAAAGGCAGGCAACACTTTTCTCCTAAAACCAACCGGTGCAGGAGCGGGCAATGCACGCCCGGGTGCTTTCCCACGCACAGCCCAAATCCTCTGGAGGGCAGAGCTGGCCAGAGGGCCCTGGCTGCCGCATGCGGGAGCTCACAAAAGCTGCTCCTCCGCGGCTGCCATCCCCTTCGGAGAGGAGCAGATGCTGCACCCCACCTCCTCCGCTCGCTCCGACATTGATTCAGTGCTCGGCTAATTAATCCTGCCCGATTCCTGCCTGCGCTGAGTCGGCAGCAGCCGCCGTCCCGCTTCAGACGTGCCCGGGCTGCTTCGCCCTCGCTGGCTGCCTGTCCCGGTGCCTCCTGCCGCAGGGCACCCACCACCGGGCCCGACAGCCCCGCAGCTGGGACCCTGCGGCATGCAGAGCTGTGTGCATCGTGGCGGGGGGGGCCACAAAGACATTTTGGGGATGTGCCCACCCCAAAGTGTCCCCCGGGGTAAGGGTAGGAACTCGTCACTGCCCGATGCGTGGAGCAGTGGCCCGGGACTGGCCGGAGGGCTGCGCATGCTGCAAGCAGGCTCCTGCCCACCCTTGCCAAAGGCTGCTGAGAGACGGAAGCAACGAGCCACGAAAAGGCAAGTTTTGGGGTATAAAAGCAACTTGCAGCGGGGTGTGCGAAAAGTGGGAAAGACAGAGGAGCCAAGCACACAACCGGCTTGCGCGCTCCCCACGAACACTAGCAGGTGTGCCGACACACCGTGCCCCCGCAGAGGAGTTCAGGCAGCAGAAAGGAAGACGGAAATCGCGACCAGAAGTTGGTGGCCGGTTAGCGAACACCACTCGGCTTCACCTTGGGTGCAAGCACGAAACCAGACCATGCACACAAATTCACGGTCTCATTAACAACCCTGCATGTGCCTGCAGTGATACCCCGGGCTCGCTGTGCCCCCCGCGGCCGGCTCACAGCCGCGCACGGGCCCCGGCACACATCTTGCACCCCAAGACGCAGCACCCACCCTTCCGTGTCTTGGACCACTGCAAGAGGCAGCAATTACTGTAGATTATCAGCCCGACAATGACAGGCCATGTAAAGAGAGACACAGAGCCAACTCCACCGCCCAGAGACTGGCATATTCAAGTACACTTAGGACATTAATAGCAATTTACGTGCCATCAGTGAGAGAGAACCACAATAGCTGTGCTGGCAGCCTCTTATTACGAAGCCTGTTATTTGTCGGAGTTACAAGCTATAATCACAACAGAAACTTTCAAAACCCTTATCTTCCGTGACGCACCAAATCTATTTCAGAGCCGTAATTGCTATGTCACCGGAGAGTTTGCTGCTTAATGCACTCAGATGCCATTTAGTGTTTGCAGGGTCATTACAGCGAGCAGAAGGGGGGAGAGGCGGCGGGGGCTGCTCGGAGCAGGGCTCGGTCCCTATTGTGCTGAACTATTTTTAGAGAGGCTTTTTCATGCCTGCCGCGGCTGAGAGGAGCAAAGGGGAGAACGTCTTGCAGACAATGGCTGCGGTGCCTCGATGCTCAGCACCTCTCTCCCTGTCCCCTTCTGTCCCCCCACAACTGCTGGGAAGCCCCACGGGACTCAAGGTTGGGAATCAGCCTTCGCCTCTCGCAGAAAAGGTTTTGTGCCCCCGATGACCCGTGCAGTCCCATCCAGCAGGAAGGCGAGAGGATATTGGTGAGATGCTGACCCACGCTCCCATGGGTCTGGCCACAAAGGTGCTTCCCCTCCACAGACTCCACACATCACACCCTCCTGCTCCCCCAGCCTCAGAAGGCCCCAAATTAGGGGCCAAGCGATGGAAAGGAGGCCCCAGAGTTGGCCACGACTTCAGCATCTCAATGCCATCCTCTGCTGTGTGCTATGTAGGAGCTCTCCACGAGGAGGCTGGATCCTTCCCTGGGCAGAGGGCACCGTCCGCGCTCACCCCCCCTTTTCCGGAGTGCACCCCACTGCTGCACTCACCAAGCCACGTGCAGGACGAATCCAATTCCGCCCAGCTGGCCCTGTCTCTTTGCAAAGCAAGGAGATTCCTCGGGATCTGACTAGTAAATCCCTTGGGATCTGCTGCGATGAACACCTCCCTCAAAGAGGAGGGGGCCTTGTGAGGAGGCAGCAGCAGCTGCCCCTGCTCACAGACCCTCTGAGAAGCCCCTGCACATGGCTGTGACTTCTTCAGGAGGGACACAGCCAAAGACACAGCAGTGCTCTCCACGACGTCTCTTCAAATGTCACCTTCTGGTGCCAGAGCACAGGCACGGCCTTGGTGGCTGTCCAAGTGGAGGAGCCACGGTGATGGATTGCTGAAGCAACTGGTTTTGGTGCCATTTTCAGCAGGTCTCACAGCGTTTTTCCTCCAGCAAGTCTGGCTGGCTCTCAGCCTGGGCCTCCTACGTGGGGCTGATTTTCTGCCAGTTCTTTAAGGAGCTTTCTGCTTTGCACGGAGGCTGTTGCCATGTCCCACTTGATGTGACCAATCCTTGTCCCACCATTGATGGGGCAGGAGGTCAGGTCAGCCTCCAAACACACCAGACACCAGTAAGTCTGACAGAAGGGGAGCAGCCTCGAAGAGGTCTCATACCTCTAAGAACCTAACATGGTCTCCTGATGATATGCACTGAAGCTCCTACTACACACCAGAGAACCCAGTCTTGCCTGGCCAGCCACAGGAAACCAGGTTTCTTGCTGCTAGATGCTCCCATCCGTACCGGTCCCCTGCCCTGGGATGCCTGCAGAGGCACAGCAGTGCTCGGGGACAGCGTGGCCGTGACTCTTGCTGGTCTGTGGTGGTACTCCTTGTGCATCCTCCGTGGTGCCGGAGCTGTGCCCGATGCTCTGAGTGCCCCGGTCTCCTCCCTGCCTCGGGGTCAGGGCACAACAGGGGAGACGAGGGGACACACCCGAGTGTGTGACAGAAAGGACCTGGCAGCAGATGGAAAACTCCAAAACCACTTCCCAAGGGTCCCGGTGGCAGTCTCCAGGTCATGCAAAGGCATCTCCCACGAGTCAGGGATGACGGATGGGGCTCAGGCACCGAACGCCTGTCGGCCCAGCTTTCCTATCGCAGCTCATGAGCACCACCGTAGGTCGTGAACAGTACTTTGCTGAGGGGCAGAGCAACAACTTTCTGTCCAGAGCATGAATTCTTGGAGAAAGGGGTCCGCCACAAGCAAGGCCTCACCTCCTACAGCTAGCACGGCCACTGAAGCTTGCCGTGGTCCTTGCGTTCAGCTGGCAGGCGTGGGTGTAAAACCCAGCAGCACACCCTGCTACTGACCACCGCCATCACCGCGACAAACACTGCCGTGTAAACAGGCAAAAAAACATTTTTAAATCAAAAACCCTGCATGCTGATGAACGTTAAAAATAGCCCCCCGTATTAGATTTTTAAATGATTTGTAAACTAGCCTGTTCATTTTTCTTCGTTAGAGGATTAGGGACGGAGGGCACAAGGCGGAGAAGGAAAGGGGGAGCTGGGAGTCCAAAAGAAATTTCTGAAAGGGTTTTTCTTTAAGATGATTATAAATCATTAATCAGCAGACTGATCTGAGTATTTGCGTCAACAAATCCGAGCCAACAGCGTGTTTACGTGCAGACCCACAGGAGCAATCGCGCCGCGTGGTACAAGCATGCCGCTGCGCCGTGCGGCACAGAGCTCCCGGCAGCACGAGGCGAGCAGCACGGCGGGGAGGACGCGCGAGGGACATCCTCTTTCCAGATGTGCTTAACAGGGACTTGGGGACCTAACACACCGAGGCCAAAAGCACGGAGATCGGGCGGCTGGGACATCGCTGATCATCCCGGTAACGATGCAGAACCATTGCCGGCGGAGCAGCGCGGGGCGGTCTGTCAGCCGCCGAGCAGCTGTGACTGGCAAGACACGCTCGCAGAAGAGCCACGGAGGAAACTGGGCTCGGGGTGTATTTCTGTCCTCAGCTGTCATGACGTACACACGTTTTAAAAATTCATCCTCCATCAAGGAAGGCGAACCCTGTGTGTTGTCTGCCCTGCCAAGGTTTACGACGGTGGAGCTGGGCAACCTGCTGCTGCCTTCCCGGACCTGATGGGCTCCGGGGATGACTTAACCTCAGCCCTGTGCAGAGATCTTTGTGACAGGGCTCTTGACTCGGTTTCGGCTCATCTCCTTCCAGCAGCTCACAGGGATGCTCGGGTTAGGCAGGGATCGCAGCTTTCTGTGTTGCTGGCAGCTTTCCTCTGCGTCTTGCCTCCCTTCCTCGGCATTAAAGGGTTCGAGGAGAGGCAGGGAAAACCTGCCTGCTGCTTCAGCTACGAGACAGCCCCTGCCTGCACGGAGCTCCCCAGGACCTCACCCAGGACCAGCACTTCCCAGAGGGCAGCCAGGCTTCAGGGGTGGGCAAACCACCCGGCTGGGGTCTGTCAAGTGCTTTGGGATCTGGCTGGATGGGAGGACATGAAGTGACAAGCAAAGGATCTGGGGAAAGAAAGACAACCCAGAAGATGCTTCCTAAACTTTCTGCTCCGCTCCAGATGCCTACCAAGGCTTTCTGGGAAAACACATCAGCTGGAAATGAGAAGTCTACCCCAGACCGGGTGGGCTGTTTGCCCAGTTGCCACCCTGCCTGTCTCTGAACATCATCTTTCTCATGCCTGGCCCCTTTGGGCCAATTTGGGCTCCAGCCCACCTAGAAAACCAGCCTGAGCAGCCATCACGTGCCACCCACACTGGGTCCCCGTTCGGGAAGCGCAGAGCACACCGCTGAGCCCCTGCTGCTGTCAGCTCGCCAATTCCCAGCGCTGTTCCCATTACCACCATAGCCGGCAGCCAGAAATACCAGTCCAGCCACTGACGTCCTATTTGGCTTTCAAGTTTCCACTACTTCTTTCTTCTCCCCTCTCCCATCGTCCCCCTCCCTGCCTCGCAATCCCCAGCAGCAACCCTCCCCCCCCAAATTTTGGTTTAACCCAGCCCACTGTTATTTTCCAAGCCAACTGCAACCATAATCAGCTCAGCCTCTTTCCTTGGGGGTATTTTAATTTATACAAAAGTATCATTTCTTATCATGATCAGCCTCTGATTCATTTACTCTTCAAGTATTAAAAAGCCAGAAAGGGAATAAATTCAGCGCACAGAGAAATTAATGCGGAACGATAGGCTCTTTCATGTGGCATTTTCAAGCACCGTTTTTGCAACGGGCTTATGTAATGAGACATAATTATCTGCACATGTTCAATTACATTACTTCACAAATCCTCCCTGGCCCTGCTTCGTGACGTCAAGCTGCCCGCTAAGCCCCGGCACCCGACAGAGCTGGGAGCGCAGCCCCCATCCCGCAGCCCCTTCCCCTGCCTGTCCTCCACCCCCAGGGTCTCCCCACGCCGGTGGTGGCCTCTCAAATGCCAACAGCCCCAAGATGGTCAGATGCAAGGTGACAAACGGCAAAACCCAGGTGGCCTCCTTGGAGGGTCGAGGGACTCGAAGGGAGACGCGGCAGGGCAAGGTGCCCCGTGGTTGGCGGCTGAGGCCATGTTCTCCCATCCCCGAATGAAAGGCAGAGGCAGGGAAGGGCTGGAGGCTGCGAGGAAGCTCTTTTAATGCCTCCTCGTGTAACACGTCTCCTTCTCAGCGCCTTTGTTTCAAACTGACAAGAAGTCACAGATGCTGGCTGGCAGAGCCGGGAGCTCCGCAGGCGTCCCTCGGCTGCCTTGCCGCAGGCGGGTGCTTTGCCGGAGCAGCCCGTGGTGCTGCCAGGGTGAGCCGAAACTGGAGGCAGGGGCCTGACCCCCTCTCCCCAAAGAGACGCCTCTTCCAGCCTTCCCATGATCTACGTACGCAGCAAAACACAACGCGGCGCCCACCACCTTCCTGTCCAGCCCAAGACCACCCCACCTCAACCTTCATCCTCCTCGCCGCTCAACGGGGCTGCAGCAGCACACCGACCGCGGCAGAAAAGCCACGTCCATGGCCAGCCACCCCCTCCTCGCCTCGCCACCCCGGACACCACCACCACCAGCCACTCCGTGAGCACAGCCTCCTTTTCCAGGCTGCCCTCTTCTCCCAGCTTGCTGTCACCGCTGCTGAGATGGCGGACGATTGATCTGAGAAATGAAGTTGGATTGCTGTCCCGAATCTACACTCGGTTCTCCTTGTGTGTGTCTGATCGATTTCACCCTGTACGACACAGCTTGTCGCTACGAATTTTCATGCTAGTCAGAACCCGCCAGCGCACCCAAGAACAAGGAGAAGATGCTTCGAAGCCCTCCCTCCCCCTCGCATCCTCCCCCGGTCCAGTTGGGCGAGGTTTTCTTGGGTTGCGGTTGTTTTTTTCCCTTCTTGTTCTATTTATGATCATTATTGCCGTCAACCCCATCGTCACCGTGCTTTCAGCCCCCTCCCGCTCGCCCAGCCCGGCTTCGGATGCTGGCCAGGGACGGGTTATTTTTAGGTGGCCACTCCAGGATGCTGCCATTGGCTTCCTCCGCGTGGAGTGATCTCTGGGCTGGGCGCTCGTGGTGACATTCCCCACTGCGGCTACACGAGGTGTCACCTGTTTAGCAGCTCCTCTCAGCCGAACGCATGTGGCCGCAGGTGCCAGGCGAACGCTGATCGGCTCTGACAGTCCTAGATGCCAGCTGCCTGCACAAAGCCTGCCCAGTCGCCACTTTTTTCGTGGGCAAAGCTCTGCCGTTGGCGTGACCGATACAGAAGCAATAAACTAGGTGACCGTAAAAGCAAAGACAAGTCCTACTAAGTGGCATTCTGAGCCCTATGGCTTTGAAATAATTGGTAGTGAGAGAACAAAAAGGAAAGGGGGAAAAAAATAAAACAAGAACCCAAGTCTATTTTTTTTCTTACACTGATGCCCTGCGGACTATACATCTGACTTGCTGCGAGTCCGTCACTGTATCCTCCTGTCTGGCTGATAACATGGCGAAGGGTATCCACCTAAACAGACCAACGACAACAAAGACATAAATTAGACTGAATGAAAGGTTAGTGGGCAAAGCTGCTTTGGTTCATCTTTGGCATGGTAAAAACAAATAAACAGTAACAATAATAATAAAGGGTTATATTTAAAAGGGGGAAAAAAAAGAACCGCGGTTGGTCTCACGGTGAGAGCCAAGTCAGAGGACTGCTCCTGCCTCCCTCGCCTCCCCCAGCCTGCCCCGGCGGCCTCATCACGCTCTCGCTGGTCCCAAGCCTTGCGACATGAAGAGTGGAGAGGGAGAACAGCGTGGCAAGCGTGCGGTCGGACCTCCTGGAGCACATCGCTGCAGTCAGCTCCACCACCACGCTTGAGGACCCGTGTTCCTACCCCTATCCCCTTCCACCCTTCGGCCCCAAGCACCGGGAAGCTCACATCAGTGGAAGGAGATCTTTGGGTTTGGGTGAGTGCAGCTCCTCCTTTCATTTTGGAGGGCCTGGAGAGGGAATATACCTACCATGGCAAAAGCACCGTCAGCTCTCCTCCGTGCGCCCCGCTCCTCTCCCTCCACTACCCCAGCCCAGCCCCAGCAGCAGTACACACGGTGAGCGTCTCGTCGCCCACGGACGGCATGCTTTCTCTGCGTCCAGCACTGCGAGGGGAGCAACCTCGGCTTTAGAAAGCTCTCCTTGCCTGATGTAGAAGTGTCAGAGTGGCTGTCATCTCTCAACACAGTACAGAGCCTCAGATGCCAGAGTGTAGACTCATGGCACATCTGGACATCAGATGGGAAGTGGGAGATCTGAGTGAGCTACCGGCTATTTTAAATTCTTTCTTTTTGCCCAAAGCATGGGTTGATGTTTCAGTAACACTGTTCAAAGCTCCCTTGCTCTGTCTTGCTGGTGTGTACACAGGTGGTGTGAGTGCCTGCGCTTTGGGAAGGTAGGGAGATGATGAGCGGTGGCTTTTAATTTTAAAAAAAAAAAAATCTAGTTGTGTATTTGAACATTTCTTGCCTTGCAGCAGACACCTGGGTCGGTATCAAAGGAATAAGTGGAAGCCTTGTAAAACGAGACACCAGTCCAAACATCTGGCCCCTTCCCTTGGAAGAATAAAGCAAGCAGAACCTAACCTCATCTGCTTTCGTTTGAGTACATGCCTGTTCTCCTAAACCTCCTCTCCTCCTAGTACGACTATCAAGCCAGAGCCAAATGCATTCACAAAGTGTGGGCAAGTCTCCTCAAGACCATGGTTGTTGGTTTGGTTGGGTGTTTGGTTTTGGTTTCTTTTTGATTGATTTTTTTGTTGGTTGTTGCTGTTGCTTTTTTTGGTTGGTTGGTTGGTTTTTTGGTTTGCTTTGCTTTTTTAAGTGTTGGTTGGTTCATTCGTGCTGGTTGAGATTTGCTCTTTTCGGACGGGAGGGAGAAGTGCCAATACAATCAAAGGCTCCTCCAACACTAATGCATTCACTGGCAGTACATCGGATGGGTCCCTACCTGTGACTGCACGTTGGCTCCAACCTGGGCCCCTTGGTAAGAATCCCCATTGAGAGACTGCACGCTCATGAACAAATCTCCAGAGTTTGACATGTTAAAAGAACTGGAAGAACCTGGAAAGGAAAGAGTGAGGCACCTGAATCACAGAAAGGAAAAAGATCCACCCCATGACTCTCAGCCAAGAGGAAGGAACAACATGCAAAGCAACCACAAAAATAAAACACACAGTCAGGTTAGTAGTATGAAGAACAGAGCAAGCAAAAAAAAAAAAAAAAAGGATGCACTCTTGAGGTTATTCAAAGCCACATGTTGTTACAGCTCAATGCCAAGAACATTCTTCAACAGCTCCTCAGCTGGAGGAAGGATTCTTCATGCTCTGGACTGAGAGAAACAAAACTCAGCCTGGAGGACTCAGACAGCCCTTTCCCTTCATTTCAGGGCACCAAAATCCTTCAGGCAGCTTTGCAAATCTCAATTTTTGGAAGTGTTCACCCAGCAGACTGCACTGGAGACCGTAATTACCCAAACAAGCCCTGCTATCGAAAGCAGAAGCCTTTTCAGCAAGGCTAACCAGGCCCATGCTACTGTTGTTTCTGAGAAGCTCAGATCGGTATGGGTAAGTCTACACTCTGCTGTGTTCTGCAGGGTGAACACATCCAGACACCATCCAGTTCCATGTCTGGAGCTCCTGCTGAGCCAACAGGAGCTCTGTGAAGTAGTGGTGCGTGGAGTTTGCCTTCAGGACATCAGGAATCCATCACTGGTGGGAACTGCAGCACACCAGGAGCAAAGGGTCACAAAAATGTGAAGGCACCTGGGCCAGACTCCCATTACTGATCTCTTTGGCAACTCTCTTTCATCATGATGGGCAACGTGATGGGCAATTGTGATGGGAGACAACGCGGGGGTGTCACAGCCCCGTTGGGTCAGCTGCCCCAGAAGAACGAGCTCTATAAGCAAATTCCCCACCGCATGCACCAGTCGCCAACATTACATTAAAAATGATAATGGTGAAGACAACTGGGTGGGATCAGGAAAAAAACAAAAACATATGATAAGAAAAAAAAGGTCCCGCTTCCAGATTTGAGATAACTGAGCACCTCCTCAACTACTAAACAGAAAAAACAAACCTATCATGTAACTGGAAGGCAAGGGAGGAGGGGGGTTAAAAAATAAAAAAAAAGGTTTTATAGGATTATTTCAGAACTCATCGTGCAGATCAGCGCGTTAAGTGTGAGACAGCTCAACGTGCAAGGTTTGGTTATATACATGACGTTAGCCTTGGAAAGGAGAGACTTCAGGGGCCCAGGTCAGCTACGCTTTCAGCTCCAACCCAAAACACACTCTCATCATCTCCACTGCCACTTCCAACTTGGAAGACTGGCAACCACAGTCCTGGTGGAATTGCCCAACTATGGCTCATGCGTACGCTCTGAGAAACATCTGACAACCCCTGTCTCCTCGCTGGAGAGGGAAGACATGCTCTGGACAGACCCCAGGCTCTGCCCTGGAGATGAACGAGGAAGGCTCCCTTGATGGAAGCCACCTCCAAGACCAGGGAGCAGGTGGGAGGTCTATGCTGTAGAGTTCATATTCACTAACCTCTCTACTGCTCTCTTTGCAAATGGCTCTTTTATCAAGTGCTGGCAATTCTCAGAATCGAAGGAAAGCAGAAATACCACCGCTAGATACAACACCCAAGATAGTCAAGAGAAAGATTCATCTTGAGCACACTGAGTCTTGGATCAGGACGCTCCTACCGGTGCCTGAAAAGAGCAGAGCCAGGAATAGCTCCATTGTCTGTGCTCACTGTCAGCCCTGCCCAGCACGTTTCAGAGAGCGACCCAACAGTGCTGCGTAAAATAACCAGGACTAGTCAGAAGGCAGCTGTAACCATCACCTCCTCTGCTCAGTTGGCAAAGGGTCCCTGTCACTTCCCAACCTCTCAGGTTACTTGCTATTTTAAAGGCAAAAATCTATGGAAATGAACTGGCAGACTGACGATATCCCACACTGACGCCGCTCAACTTAAAGCATGAAGATGGACACTTTTCACATACACAAAGATGCTGCCTACCAGGTTTTCTGAATGATCACTTTGACTACCAGCATAAAAGCCCAGAGCGGTATGATGGCTTTGTACTCCCACAGCAGCTGAGAACCAAAGGATTTTGCAGTTAACCCTCACAAGAAGCAGAGAATATTCTCCTGTTCTTTTAAGGTGAACAAAAACCTTTGAGATCACACAAATGATCAGTGTCAGAGCTGGAAAGAGGACTTGGGAATCCCTGAGCCCCTGACAGGGCACCACTATCACTCTAGCCCTGGCAGAACAACATTTCATTCCACTTTCCCCTACCAAAATAATAATAGTAATAACAAATAAAAATGCCATAAACCTAACTGATACTTTACAGAAACTTAACAAACCTGTCCGTAAAATTGAGACTGGGAGGGAGGAAATAAAAATAAACAAACAGCCACAAACTCTAGTTCTGAAGAGCACCGGTGTCTTGGAAATCATGAGGAGTGCTGGAGATGTCACTTACAAGATATACGCTGCTATTGGCACAGGGTATTTTTACAATATATGTGCATATCTAAACGGTAAATATGTCTTGCCGCTGATGTGGATGCAAAGATAAATATGCGCATACCAATAGCCTGCATGTATGGACACATTTGTATCAGAGCCGTAATTGCAGAGAGCCCTTTGCGCTGCTACTCTGCTGTTTCAGCACTCTGCTGTCTATGTACTAGCCATGTATGAAAATTATGATGGCCCGAAGTCTCAGAGACACAGCTATGAGGGACTGATGCAGTGGGGCGGAAGAGGGGGCAGGAATGTGAAGAGCTCTCAAGATTAAGGCACTGGTATCCTCCATGGAAACAAGATCAGGGAATACAAGTCACATCCTTCCGCTGGAGGAGGCCCCATCATAAGTCTAATCTCCCCTCTGAAAGGCTCCACTGTAAGCACACCAAAGCTTTTCAGTGGTCATCGTTCGATCTGGGAATTCTCTACCTTGAGAATTGAGATGTAATAACCATCTTCGAGCTTGCGAACCCAGAACAAAAGGGCTCTGATCTTGGCAAGGAAGTCCCTTGACGCTACCGTGTGTAGACAAAAAATGCCAGAAAAAACAACACTTATATCATGACTTGCAGCAGTGTGAAACAATAGTTCATCTTTAGCATCCACACATCTTATCAAACCCAAGACCTATCACCATCATTCCTTAGTGCTGAGTTCCCATCAGGACAACACCAGCTTCAGAAAAAGTGGCGGAAGTGTTTAAAAAGAAACAAGCTATGGCACTCAGATCTTGCCGTTGGGTGAGAGCCTACATCAAAACAACCCCAGCAAAGAGAGCTCTTCCACTCCTAACAGTTGTGATGAGCAAAACCAACATCAAATTTGCCTCCAATCCAAAAATCCTCACAAGCTTGATTGCTGGTGTTTCTTGAACCACTTCTCCAGGTCTTCAGAGTGCTTCTTCTCCAGTTTCTCTAATGCCTTTTCTCATGTTTTGACAGCGTCCCCTTCCACCTCGAATTTTCCAGGACCTCCAAGGACCACCTTTCTCTGAAGTGTCTGACAATTTAAAGGGCATCAAGAATAAACAAACACTTTAATGGTGTTCATCGGACCTGCAATCAAACCACTTTCACCTGCTGTCTTAGGCAGAGATCCAGCACACTGAACCATTGAAGTCAACTTTGGTCATGTATACAAGACTCCTAGTTAAAATCAATGGCAGTGACATATATGCATTGAGAGCGCATAATTTAACCCCCCTGTAACTTTTCCTTGTGTTTCTACCATTGCCTAAGATGAGGGAAGAACTTGATGGACCATGTAGCAGCTCACCTGGACAAAGCCACTGAGTCTGATTATCAGGTCTAAAAGCAAACATAAGCCCAGGCAGGCTCTGCAGGACATTTGCTGTTCTTTTTCACTTGCCGAGCAACGTTCAAGACAGTGAGATCATGATCAGAACAGCCTCTTCGCTGAAGCTGGGTCCTCTCCAACGCTGCCCTCTGGCATCTCCTGAAAAGCAACTGCCATAAACAAATGGAGGAAGGCAGAGAAGATGCAGCAATCAGGCTGGTGCCTGATGAAGTATGTTTCCAGACAATATGATCCCCTCCATCAGCAGCTTTGCATGAAGATTTTTACAAAACAAAAGGGTGAGCAGTAAAAAAAAAAAGTTCAGGACAATTTTGGCTGCTCTGCATGGAAGATTTCACTGGATGTCATCACCTGTCTGTGGTCCTCCAGGACTCCGGCTTGCAAAAGGGTCAGTCCACATAAAATAGCTTTCATTTGCCATGTGGTTTTTGTGCTGAGATTGTCCAGACAATCAAAGTGAGGATGGGGAGTTGTTAGCCCAAATGAGCCAGATATCTCAGCTTATTTGAACATCTGGCTGATAAAGCCCAACTGTGCATATTCAGGATGAAAAGGTGTTTGACATTCAGGCCTGGGTGACTGAGGGTGGGGGACCCTGCTTTGAACGTGCCAGATGGCCAAACAGATGCAATCCTTGCCCTTGTCAATGTGTGGCCAATCTCTTTGACTGACTGTAGCCATTCACCGATCTCCGGTAACATGGCCATCAATGCAGAGAACAGATGGGCCTGCGTAGCCACAGCGGAAATGAATTTAGCTCCTGTCCCAGGTCCCATCACATCCAGTTCCACCTCCTCGTCCAACATCATGGCCCTCCAGGGACTACATTGCTGGTTGCCTCTTTCTCATGACCTGTCCTCTGCCTACTCTCTTTCTTTCCATGTGCCCTGCCATGTATTTAAACCAGAAGGCCCCCAAAATTCCCAGCAAATCCAGTCTTTTTTCAGGCTCCTTCCTCACCAAAGTCTCAGTCAATGATCTGAAAACAGAAAAAAATCCATGGTATGAAAGGAGAGGTATCATCCATCTTTGTCCTTCACCTCTTCATCCATTTCCACGTTCCTCCCAGCGCAATTTAGCACATCTGGATGGCTTACAGCCCTTGACACCATCCTCTAAATCTTTAAGACAGGTATTTCAGACTTAGCATGTACAGGTGTGCTTTTTGCTGTTAGCACCTACAGGACAACCTGAAGAAGGGACAGTCACATGACTTCAGGTGTCATCAGGACATGCTTTTGCCCCACAGCGTGATACAGTGCAGGGACGAGTGACTGAGCTGTTACAGCCACATGGCTCAGCTGGGGAGATCTCAACATGGGAGACCGCTGCTGGAGATAAAATCTTGAGGCCCTTCCAGCTGTCTAATCAGGAGAGGACTACAAGGACGTCCAAGCCCACTATCCCTGCAAGCTGACCCAGAGACTACTGCGGTGCTGGCAGCGGGGCCTCCTGCTCTGCCTCTGCTGCAGCACACAGGGAGAGTGGTGGGATCTGGGCCAGCTTAGAAACACTTCGCTTCTAGCAGAGCAAGGACCTTCACGGTCCGAGAGCTCCCTCGCACTGACGTGCTGTTTTAGCGCTGCCTAGGCACATGAAAAGAGGTCGATGTTTCTGGAGAGCAGACAAGTGAGCCAGAAAGAGGACCCAGGAGCTCAGGTCTTACACGTTAATAACAAGACTGTTTGTCCTTCCTTGAAAGCGTAGTGTTACCCAGGGATTATCTGAGCCGTTTACTGCAGGGTACCGGCCAATTTATCTTTGAAACAGCCGTGTTACTGCCTGTGGGGAAGTCGAAGAAACAGACTTGCACTGGAGCACTATTTAACTGGGCAGGCACTGGGGAAATGCCTATTCCACTATCCGTGGGCCAGATCCAAACCCATTTAACTCATTTGAAGCTACTCCCTTGCTATTCCAGACCTTTGGGTGTGACTCCCATTGAAGAAAGAAGAAAAGGAGGAAAGTTGTGTCTCTTCAGTCCAAGCTGATGTAGACATGCAGTAGGTATCTCCCTCAACACACAACTTTGCTCTCTGTCCTCCAGGCTCTTCTACACTGGGGGGTTAGCCATTAGATCAGATATTTTGCGTGAGCTGTTTGAAAAGGATGGCATTTTTAAAACTGCACCTAAATCTTCAGCAGTTACAGCAATGGAAGGAAAAGAAAAGAAAAAAGAAAGAATGAAACAAAATTCCTGCAAACCATCTGTCCCTGCAAAACTCTGCGTCACCAAACTCTGCGTCACCCAGCCGAGCCCTCTGAGCACCTCAGCCGAGCCAGTGCCCTCGCTCATGGGCAGCCCTGGGTGGCAGGAGGTGGGCAGGATGCCTCCTAGCAGCACTTCTCACCTGGAACCAAAAGCCGCCTCATCTCTGCTCTAGGTGGCTGTGGGGGGCAGTCCCCTAGCAAGTCACACATCCCCTGGAAACGAAGGGGTGGTACAGGGATTTCTCTCCGCTGCCCAGCTGAATAAACCTTCTACCTCTTGCTTCTGTGCAAGCGTCCACACGAGTCCCTGCGAGGCGTGGACGAGCTCCCCAGCACAGAGCGATCAACCACTGCATACCATGCTAGCTTGTGGACAACAGACTGCCTTTCCGCTCCCGTTGGAGGGCTATTTGGGGAAATCAGCCAGAGCCCTACACGGCTGGTTTTCCCCTTTGTCTGAGCCCTGACTCTGCTTTCTCCTCCCTCCTCCCAGATCCTCTAGATCTGGGGGTGCTTCTGGGGTGCGATTCCTCTGCCACCTCTCACCGGCAGTGTTGCACTCGCTATATCAGCACGTCCTGACAGCCACCAGCACCTGTACGGTGTACCACTGGAGATCTGCACAACATCCAGCTTCTCCCTTTGCTCCCCCATCGCTTCCTTCCTCTTAGCAGCCTACCCGATAACAGCACGTGTCACACCCTGGCAAAGGGTATCGTGAGCAGACACCAAGCTCAAAGGCACGAGAGTGACACATTCCCACTCTCCTTCCCACCCCTAAGAAGTAAACAGGCACACAGATATTTGTATGGATAGTGAAGTGCATGGCACCCATGAAGTTCCCCTTTTTTTTCGTTCCTTTTAATCAGGTCCCAATTTTCCATTGCTCTTGGGAGCTGGGCACAAGCAGAACAGAGCATGGCGACCGCAGCCTGGGATCATTTTTGGGTCGGCCGTCCTCGTGGCAGGCACCACGGATGAACTGAGCATCATTCTCTAGCGGAGGAGTTGAATCTGGGCAAAGCGCTCTGTGCCTTTGACCCTCAAAACAAACAAATGGAAACCACAGCAAATGGGCAGGAAAGGGGGAAAGGGAAGGGAACAAAGCGAGCCATGGATTTCCCTGCGTCGTACTGACACAAAGGGAAAATAAAATTCACACAGAGCACACTCTTGCAGGTGATCCAGACATTGTCATGTAAGCAATCAAAGGTAACCACAACAGGAAGAAAACCAAAGGATAAAAGTCTATCCAAAACAACCCCCAAAATGGCATGAGTTAGGACACCCCAGAAACACTGGGCTTTATTAATAAGGGCCACTCATGCTTTCAGCCCCTAGCGAAATAGAACTATTATGCAAGGTCTTTTTTTTTTCTCCCCCCAAAGAGCAAACAATCCCAACATTTTTTTCTGATCATTTTTCTGCTTTTGTGTTTACCGTCCATGCATATAACCCCCAACACATCACCGTCATTCACACGGTCTGATCACATTGCTTTTCAAACGAAAACCAGAACAGAGAAAGGGAACCAAGAAAAAACAAGTGTAAAGAAAATAAATAAGGTGCCCCCCACAAAACAACACCAAAAAACAAACCCATCTCTCTTTTTCCCTTTTTTTTTTAAGACCAAGAAAGTGAGCCAACCAAAACCAGAAAATAAAAACTGAAATAACCCAAAGGAGAAAACAAGAGAGAGATTAGAGGGAGGGGGGAAAACAAACAAAAAAACGAACACTAACGACCCAAAATAAAAAAAAAAAAACTAACCAGCTGAATTGGGAGTTGAGGGTGAGTTAGCCTGGCTTCCATGGGCTGACACATTGGTAGCCGTGACAGCCGTTTTGGCAGCATAAATATTGGCTTCCTCTTGAAATTTACCTATGTTCTTCTTGTACCGGATTCTCTTATTTCCAAACCAGTTTGATACCTAGAGCAAGTTTAAGAAAAGACAAACACGTTAACGTTTCAGCTCTGGAAACCGCGGCTGGGTGAGGAATGTGGATTAGTTTGGGTTAAGCAGTGCATCAAGTTCTGTTTTTTCTCCGTTTGCTTAGCCATGGGAGGGAGCACCTTCTACCTGTGTGTGCCACACCAACCCCGGGAAAGACAGTGGGACCTGCTTGGGATCACCAGCTTTGTGTGGATATGTCTGGTTCCTCTATGGATTGGATTGCCATTGACGGGACACCATAGGAACTGCTAGACTCACCCCACAAAAACATCAGACGGATTTAAAAAAACTGAGGAAGTCAAATGACCCTGAAATTGCAAGATTTGAAAATGAGCATGTGTCATTTTGGTACTTTTTATCTGCCTCCTCCTCAGCATCCCTTTGACAGAGACAGCAGTGCAATGCGCTTCCTCCCTCTCTTTTCCCAGATGCCCTTTCCCCTCCCTTCGGAGCTGTGCTGCCCCCAGGAAAAATACTCAGTGAATTTACTCGGGCCTGGCAGATGCATAATATTGCCTTGGTATCACCTACTCTCCGCTTTTGATCCGCCAAAGTTAAATCAGTGCAAAAGGCCAGAACTGAATGCTTCTCATCCAACTGAACTCTGCTTTCTGTGATTCAGCCGAGCCATAACCTGGGAGCACCGAGAGCCTCCAGGGCAAGGCTGGAGAGGCAGCACGGGGCTCGTCCTAAGACCTAGCTTTGGTCCCAGGGAACAAGTGTGTCCTTTGGAAAGCGGGAGAAGATGTTTCCACTGTGTTTGCCTGGAGACCAGTACGGGCCTGACGCCTCTAAGTGTGCTGAATGAGACTGGCGGGTTTATTCAAAAAAAAAAAAAAAGAAGAAGCAGGCTGAACTTCTTGGAGGTGGCTGAAAATGATGGGCCAGATCTGAAGGCAGAATGAAGCTGCACAGCTCAGTTCATGCCCATCCTAGTGAAAGGTGCCTGAGCAATGCAACAGATGAACACCAAAAAGCCCCAAGGAGAGGTCCGAGCAGGTGATCCTTACAGCCTATCAAGGTGACATCCTGGGATCACTCGTGAATGCATAAAACAACAGTCACTTGTCCATCCTGCAATACTGCCAAGTGTATGGATAAATACATGAAAGTTTGCAAGTCAGAGGTTCAGCACAGCAATAGGAAACTGAGTCTGTGAAATCAGGCTAGGGTACCCAGCCAGAGCTGCTTCACCAGGGAAAATGGCAGGGCACTTCCTGAACCACCATGAACTCAGCGTTCCCCAAAGCCTGCTCAGTGTCCTGCTGATGATAAACTTGTTCATTCGTGGCCACTATGTTGCAGCCCACAATTTTAGAGATGCGGGAAAGAGCCTAGAGTTTGGGACGCAGCTCTCAGCTTCTTCTTTAGACAACACTGAACACAGAGAACTGGGGGAATGTCTTCCTACATGCAGGTCCCTAAGCAGAAAACAACTTGCAGCCACTACTGACCTTGTTTTAGAAAGCTCAACAAGACGAAGAAGACGGGCAAATGCCAGAGGATGCGTAACTCTCCCTCAAGACCTTCACCACTCTTGGGATTGCTTGGAGCTGCAGTCTTGAGCTGGGACTCCAAACAGATCAACCCCTTTAGTGGGACTCAGAGGACATTCTCCTTTGCTTGCTGGTGAGCAGTACATCAGTGCTGCCCCTTACAAACAGACTGCCCAAGCTCCAAGACACAGAAGACAAGACTGGATGTTCATCCTGGGAAGCTCATTATTTTTAGCTCGTCTTAGGGAAATTGTTTTGGCTTCAGTGTTGATAACTGAAACCTGTAAGACTTATTCCTATGGTGTTTTCTGTCTGCAGTGCAAGGTTAACCATTGGACTTGATGATCTTAGAGGCCTTTTCCAACCTAAGTGGTTTTACGATTCTATACAGCGCTCAGCAGCTTCTATAGAGAAGTGGCTTCATCTGCCAATTTACCTGTTACTGAATTGCACATACCCAATCCTGTGCTGCTGCAGTGCAGGAAAAAGAAATATAACATGCAGAGACTCCAGGGAGGCAAAAATTAATAACTCATATCAGCACCTAACCCAGATCTGGGAGTGCGTATTCAATGGCACCATGAGCAGACACTGTTTGTCAGGAGCTCCATTCCACTTCTCGGTCCAGCTTTCTCATTAACGACAATGTGCTCCTTCGCAGTCTTCCCACTCGGCTCGTAAGCACTGCATTTCTCCTGGGCATTTTCTCTTCGCGAGGGAGAAGTTGTAAGTGCGAACAGATGAATTAAAAGTGAGAGGGGAAGCATCAGGACAGCTGTAGTTTCATTTGAGCCAGTACGTCCTGTCTCTCGCAGGTAACTCTAGACAGAATCAATGTTTGGGTCTTCTGGTACAGGGGATGCAGTTGGAGCTGCTCAGCAGGCATCCAACACAGTGACGACACCTACCCTTGGATGTTGTTGCTCCTGCTGAAGGCAGACATGCTCTCACAAGGACACCAGATGCTACTGCTGTCTTCAGTTTACTCAAGTGATGAACAGGCATGTGCCTTGGGGCTGGAAAGAGGCCCAAGACGGGGAATGCAACAGGAGCCTAGAGAGAGTGCTAAGCTCACACAAGGATGAGTCTACCAGAGGCAATATACTGGCCTTCAGTCATGCAGCTTGCTCCAAAAAAGTGAGAAAATAAAGAAAGGCAGGCCTGAGTAATGTACAGCTGAACATTTCAAGGATTGACTATACTCCTCACAAATCCCAGCAGCTCCCAGGTCAAAACTACAGTCTCCAGGAACTACATGGCTGCCTCAAATGAACAGAAATAAATCAATTTGTCTTTATCAAGCACCCTTCTTTGAGGGATAAGTAAGTCAGGGAGATGTCATGTTCAACAGTACAAGAGTAACAACAGAGTGAAGTGACCCTACGAAGCCCACCTTCCCTGAGGGCAAACTATAACCATTAGCCTGTTTGACCCAAACCCTTCCCACCAGGACCTTGTTCTTTCAACCTTATCAGGCAAACTCTGCCCAACTCTTCCTACTGCCTTCAAATCCCTTGCCTTGAAGAACAGACTTTCAGCTCAAACGAGCTCTTCTTGCAAACCAGCATTGGTTCCCTGAGAAGACTGCTTCTTGCCGAATCGTTTCTATGCTGTTAACACCTTGGTTGCCCATACAGCCATTGCTCCGCTAAGTCTTCATCCCTTCCAAGTTCTCTCCCAAACTCTCCTTTTCCGTCCACAGCTTCATCCTGCAAGCCTGCTGTCTACTCCCCTGTCCACTACACTAGCCTACTCCAATCGCATTTAGTAATGAAATGTTCCACGTGGGGACGTAACTAACTCGACTGAGGTCTGGAGTGCCCTTCAACATGTTAAGGTTTCCTTGAGCAGTAGCTGTCTTTGCTGTATTTCTGGGATCTCTCACCTGTGAGACTGTGATGCCACATTTCTTGGCTAGCTCTTCTTTGGCTTCCTCACTGGGGTAAGGGTTGCTGAGATGGGAATAGAAATACTCATTCAGGATTTCCGTAGCTTGCTTGTTGAAGTTTCGTCTCTTCCGCCTTAGTGTGGAGAAAGAGGGAAAAACAGAAGGAAAAGGAAAGGAAATCAGTGCCAGGGATCCAGAAACAGGAATGCAATTTCAGATGCTCTGACTTTCCCCACTTCCCTCCCTCCTTCCCCTGCTCCTGGGAGCACGGGGTGCAATAGACTCATGGCCAGGCTCATCTGCACCCTGCTGGTGATTCCCCTCTCCACGCCTTCCAAAGCAAGTAAGTCTCCTCAAATTATCGCCGCATCCTTCAGCTCACAGAAGTCTCTTAACACTGGCACCCAGTTCCTACACCTGGCTGCCCTGGCTGAAGATGTCAGTGCTACTCTGCGAAGCTCTGCGCTGAGAAAGCAGCCACAGATACATCTTTGGTGAAGTCTGCTGTTTACAGCTGGATACGACCTTTCAGCTACCTCTTCCCAAGTACCCCCAGTCGTAGCTGCCTTGCCTCCCTATCTCAAGCTGCAGCCCGAGCCTACAGCCTGCATGCAACCAGCCTGGGGAGTGAATAATTCTTACAGTACACCGAAAATCTGGGACAATGGAAACAGAAGGAAAAGAATAGGAAACTAGAAGGACAGGAAGGGTTGCAGGATTAGCTCTCATCCCTAACTGAAGCGTACATCTTCACCACAGACATTGGTTGGACTACACCACAGAACTTCCTTCTGTCACAGCAAAATCAGCAGTGTGCAGTTCTCAAGAATGCAGTTCTGGGGACCACCCCGACCCAGAGGCTGAATGTCTTGAATTTCTCTCCCCTCAATTGCTGAGCCCCAGACTAAAGGATAAGGAGAATAAACAGTCCCTGCAGCTCAAAACTAGGAGACCCTGCCCCTCCAACGCTCCTTGATTTCCCCCAGAAGCTCAGACACCTCTCCCAGGCCTGAACAAGGCTGCACAGTGTGTATGGAGAAAGGTCTGGGGGAGCGAACTTACCGTGCGTCCAGAAATCGGGAGCGCAAGATCATGACGGCTTCACACGTGCTTTGCTTCAACTGCATCTGGATGGAGCTGAACTTGCGGTGGATGATGCTCACCATCCGCTCTATCTCCTTCGGTGAGATAGGCCGGGTCCGGCTCTGCTCACGCAGCAGGTTCATCACGTGGGTGGTGAATTCGTTGCATGCCTGGGATGGCAAGAAAAGCAAAAGAAACCCCAGGATCGGAAGGTCATTCGATGGCGTCACGGACAGTACGGAGGTAATGCAGCTAAGGAAGGAGACGCAGGCTGAGGCCTCAGTGGCCAGGGTTTGCTAGGGCAGACCCACAGCAAGGGTGTGCTGGCTCTCAGGACTGGATCTCGGATGGATTTCTCTCACCAGCCAGGCAGAGGGCATGAGAGACTTCCAACGCACGCAGAGCCAAAGGCAGGAGCCAATTTTTTGAGATCACGGATGGAGCTGGTGCAGATGAGGCCCATAAAGAAGCCCCAGCCCTTATACTTTTTCCAGACAGGACTGGAGGAGCTATAGATCAACCTGAGGGCCACGAAGCTTCTGACTCTGTCCCTCCTCCTGCTGCCCCAGCACCATGTGTCCTGCAGAGCCCCTTGTGCTTCACAGGAGCAGCTCCCACAGAGACACGGCCCTGCTCCAGGCTCTTAGCACACCAGACAAGAAGTAAATAACACTAATAATTAAAGCCTGAATGAGGCAGGAGCCCTGACAAGTAAGGGCAAGCAGGTAACAATCCCAATTAGCTTGCTGCTGGCAAGCCACCGCCAGGCTGCTCCTGCTGTCCCCAGCCATGTTGTGAGGACAGGGCAGCGAGAGAAGTCAGGGGAGAAGGGTGTATTTTGAGGCTGGATAAAGGCAACTTCGTTGCTCTCTACCTCATACCCTCAAGGGCAAAATGGGATCCTCCAACTCCCAGAACCAGTCTGGGATCCAAGCCCCCAAAACCAAGCTGAAAGCAGCACTTGGACACTGATGGCTTGAGAAGCTTTAGGTGCTCCTGGGACATGGGCAGCTGCTCTGGGGACAGCATCCCCATTTCCCACCCCATGATGGGGAAAAAGGGGTGAGAAGGGGAAAGAAACACTGATTTTGTAGATTGGTGACACGAGCTTCACTTAACTGTCTGCCACCCCACACTTCCAAGCTTCTCCAGCAATTCCTCCCTCTCTGATCATCGTCCCTGGGGCCAGCCCATGACTAGTCTGGGAGGTGACGAATCCCCACCCACACCTCCACGGCTCAGACCCAACAGGGAGGTGTCACCGAGGCCAGCAGAGCCCCTCAAATTGCCCACCGCCAGCTTCAAGTGACAGCCTTGATCTCCCTGGGGTGAGGTGCCGGTTGAGTGGTGGTTACGAGCGCTCTGAGCCAGGCAACTCTTTGCTCCCAGATGCCTGAGCAACTTCAGCTTGTCTCCTCTTCGCGTGAAATAAGAGCATTAAAGGCAAAATTGCAGGAGAGCGCCGTGCTGTCACAGCGACAGCCAGACACCGTGTGAAGCCAGGCCAGCAGCAGCAGGACTGGAAAGAGGGGAACGGAGTCGAGAAAGCCGTCCTGAACCCTGGTTTTGGAGGACTGCAGGTGGCGTTACCGGCTCTGCCTCTCCACAGCTGCAAAGATGTGGCCCGGCACATCCATTTCCAAAGCATCTTGGTGGTAAAAAACAACATCCTGAGTGGGTTGTGAGAAGGAACAAGGCAGAGGGAAGGTGCTGGGTGAGACACGGGTCCATGCATGGGTGCATGGGTGTCCATTTGGGGGGCAAAAATGATGCAGAAACAAAATCAGAGCAACAAAACAGACAAAAAAACCACCCAAGGGGAAGAAGGAGCAGAAACGCCTTCCCCAGAGCCCGTGCCCTTGGAGCAGAGTCCTCCCTGGCTCTGCCCTTCACATTTCTCTCCTTGGGCTTTGGATGCCAGAGGACGTGGGGTCTCTCTCCCCTCTTCAGCCTGGGGCCTGAAAGATGAGCTCTGATGCGCCCTCCACCCATACCCACGTGAGACGGCTGAGAAGCCCCCGTGTGCCGCACCACCCCCGTGTACGTGCCTCGAGGGAGCAAGAGCAACGGCTGAGGACAGCCACGAAAGGTCATCCTTGCATCGTGCACCCTGCCCGCTCCCTGGGCCCTGCCACCCCCTCCTCATTTAATGCACTGTCAAAACGCCTTTAACGACGTGACCGTGCTCTGCTTCTCCAGCCAGAGCCCTGGCTGGCAACGCTGACTCCAGCTCCAAGCTACGGACACCCACCGAATGTAACCGGACCCTTAGGAGAAAGCCCCTCGGCCTTTCTCCTGCCTCGCTGCTCTGCGCAGCCCCCCAGTTGAAGCTCTGAAGATGCTGCCCAGCAGCCTTAGAGTGGCCAACATGGCACGTGAAGGGGTGACACGTCCCCTAGCTCCACAACACCCAGTTAGCTGGGTAAAACGGTAGTGGGCTTGCTCCCGGGGAAGCAGATCTGCCACAGCTGTGCCCCTGCAGACCCCAGCCCCAGCTTTTGCCCTCAGCCCCGTCGCGGCAGCGGAGAACCGCGCTCAGGCAGAGATCTGAAAACGCCGCCTGGCCCCTGGCCGCGCAGCCAGCCGTGCACCCAAAAAGGAGGGATGCTTTCTTGCTCACACTCCATAAACCAAAACCTCTGGGTAGAAACCACATTCATCACAAGGGCAAGTCGTGCGGCAGAGAACAGAGGTCTGCAAAACATCTGGAAGCATTTGAAAGAAAGCGATTTTGAGCTTTGGCTTGCAAAGCTTCTCATGCAATTGTCAGAATTGTCAGTGTTACTAATAGCTGCATTCATGACCCAAATAGATTTTTTTTTTTTTTTTCAAGAATCATTTGCCACAAGAAAAAAGCCACATTTTTTTTTTCCTTCTGGAAAATTAACTTTTGAAGAGAAATATTCAAAAAACATTTTGATTCAAGCTTTGCTTAAGGGTCCTTGGAAAACTGCCTGCACCAAGACCAGCACCTCAAAGAGGAGTCTCCCTCTGACAGGGACAATTTTTGGCAAAATGTTAGGGGAGGAGTGAAAAATGAAAATCAAGGGAGGAACACACGCAAAGCCCATTTTCATGGCACATCTCTGTGCAAAAAAAAACAAAAAAAAGCAACTCTCCCAACCCTGAAAAAGCACGTTTTCACTACAATACAATGCAACAGTTTGCATTTGCCCGCACGCTCCTAACAACAGATGTCAGTAGCGATCCAGGCTGCACACATCCAGCACGGCAGTGCCGGCACCGGACAGCGGCTGCTCCGGCTCCTGCTGGTCCTCCGGCGCTTGCCACCCCCGGGGCAGCCCTGCCCCGCGCCACGAATGAGCCTGTTACCTGTTCGTACTTCTCCAGCTCCGTGTGGTAGATCTGCCGGATCTGGGAGAGTTTGGCTCTGTAATCGGAGTGCTCCACCGAGTTGTCGGAGCCGGCTCCTCCCGATGCCGCGGCGGCGGCGGCGGCGGCGGCCGAGCCGCCTCCTTTTTCGGGGCCCGCCACCCCCTCGGCCAGGAGCATGTTGTCTAACCGCATCAGCTGGGGGTCCGTGGGCTCCTCTTCCTGCGCTCCCCGGATGCTCAGCACTGCAGGGAGACACAAAGGGAAGAGCCTGAGTCGCGCCCGGCGGGTCAGCGCGGACAGGAGCAGACCCACCGCACGGGAGGGGAGCGGACCAGCGCGGCTCGGTGCTCGTTAACGGGGATGCTTTTGGCCGCAGCAGGAAAGGATGCGGCCCGCTGGCCGCGGCTGGCCCCCACCGCGCAGCCCCGGCGGAAGCAGCGACCGGGGATTGCAGCTCCTGTCTCCCGTTTCTGTCTCTTTTACTCTTCTTCCCGCAGGGAGGAAGTAGGGCAGAACCAGAGGGAACTTCCCGGCAGAAGTAACCCAAAGAGCCGCACTTTGCCTCCAAACACGCCGCAGAGCTGCTTGCTCGCAGCCCATGGCGCTGCCCGCTGCAGCAGTGCCTGCCCCATCGCCCCCCGTCTGCACCAGCAGGATGCCCACTTGGTTCTGGTCCAGCAACACCAACTGAAACAACACTAAATTTACCAAAACTTGCTGAAATAAGTGACAAGGACCACACCCTGATTCAAGCACGGGATGGCAAGTTGGCAGTCTCTAGTCCAAACCTCAGCTTGCCCAGAGGTCCTCCCACACCACCTCATGCGTTGTATCTGGCCTGATCCCGCACTGTTAGCATCTGCCCCCAGCGGGCAGAGGAGGGAGAAGCGCAGAGCCCAGGGCTGGCCGTGCCTCAGTTTCCCTGTCTTTAAATACGGGTGAAGAGGGCTAAAGCACAAGGAGGTTTTAGCTACCCAAGGGAAAAACAAAAAAAAAAAGTATGAAATAAATTTTATTATTTGGAAAACGCCTTTTTTTAGAATCCGGTCGTTCCAGTGAAGTCTAAACTGTGCTAAGAAAAGGGACAACAATAAATCAATCCTCAGCAAAATGACTTGCCAAGGAGAGAATTTTTCTCCCCTCTTTGTATTTGCTGTTTCAATTATTGCTTCAAGTAAAAGTCATTCTCTTTTGAGTGCTTTCCTGTAAAATGACATGGGAGCACCCCGACCGCTCAGGGCTGCTCTGCTCACGGTCTGGAGCACCGGGTGCCTGGATAGAGCTCGGCTGGCGGTAGCAGGGAAGAGGGAAGAGCACAGACGACACGAAAGCTTTCACACCCGTATGTATGGATACGTAAACGCGCACACACGCAAAATTCTGGGGTTTTCATAACGTGGAAATGCCATTTTGGGTATGCCTGCAGCCTGTGTTTGCACACACAGACGTGGCCCTCAGTTTCCACGTGTACACACACAGGTGTGCGCATCTGCAAAAAGAAAATAAATCCTTGACAAGTGAACAAAAAAGACATCTCCTAAGAGAAATGAATTGTATTTTCCTGTCTCATCTGTCACAAGGACTCAAAACACTGTGTAAACGCACGCGCATCCCTCACGCACACACGCATGCACACCCGGAGCTGGGCGATGCTGTGTGGATTTTAATAAAGCTGTGCCTGCTCACATCTGAGATGGGTCTGACCCATTTTTCTGCCCCCCTCATCTGCAGCAGAAGCAAGAGCATGTGATTTCCACCATCATTTAAAAAATACATCTAAAGTCAGTTGCCAATAAGGAGTAAAACCAGAGCAGCTAAAAATACAGCCAAGCAAGGAGTATGTTCCTCCTCACCCCGAAGTAAGTTAGAGAAAGGCACAGTTACTATCAGTATAAAATCACTCGAAGTAAAAGACCCTGTTGAGAGGTTTGGTTAACACAGGGTAGAAGAGCTTTTTTAAGCTTCAGACTCCTCTGAAATAATTATTTTCAGGACTTTACCATTTATTGGCATTTTTGTGATTAAAACATTCACTGTCAACAAAGGTGGGAAGGTCAAAGGGGAAAAAAAGAAAGAAAAGAACCCAACAACAGTAAATTTGCCAATAAAATGAACTAATTCTAAATAACTCCACACTAGGGATAATCGTTTACATAAAGAGGGACGGGGGCACGGTGCCAAATTTGGATGCAGATGCCAATTTTAGAGCCACAGGACTGCTGAGCAGACAGGTCCTGCATTTCTCTCCTCCGCACTCCTCCTGCTCATGCCGGCATCCCTGCGCCGGGAAGCAGGAGAGGCTTGACAAGACAGCGCAGACACAGCCGTCCTGGAGCGATGTGACTCTCAGAGGAGGAAATTAAAAGGAAGAGGTCAGACTTCATCAAGAAAATGGTTTGGGCTTTGCAGTCCATAAATTGAAACACGGGGTAAGAGTAGCCAAAATTTTAAACCAGAAAGGGAAAGAGGAAGAGGCGACAAGCTAACAGACGAGAGACAAACCTGCTATTAAAAAAAGAGAATAAATTCCTATTCTTCCATATAAAAAAAAATCATTAAACGAAAGCACATCAAAAGCCCAAATACAAATGGAAAGCAACACAGGTAAAAAACTAATAAAAAAAAAACAACCAAACAAATCAAAAACGGGGTTGCTAAAACAGGTGCATCTGGATTTCAAAAGGGAAATATTTTTAGATTAAAAATCTCAGGAATCATTGACCTGACAGGTAGGCACAAGTGATTAATTAGTTTATGTTTAGAGAGCTGCTTCGTGATGAAAAGCGCAGTATAGCCACTGCGCTTTATTACCGTGCTGCATGAACCGCAGGCAGGGAGCAGCGCCCGCGGCCCGGCTCAGCCCCGCCGCAGCCAGGCACACGCGGATTTTGGTGCCTGCGCATCGCGAGCATCCTCCGGACACACGTCCCCGGAGCAGCGACTAAAACGCAGCCGGAGCCGGGGTCCGTGCGGAAACGACGGAGGTTTGGCTGGCCAGCCGGAATAACGCTGTTGAGTAAATAAATGAAAAGGGCAATGTGTCTAAGCAGAACTGATGCTGCCTATTTATCCCTGGAAGGCTGCGCTCAGACGAAATGATTATTTAAAAGCTCCTTTTTTATCTTCCCGGTGCTGCACCCGGCTCGAGCGCTGCTCCTGCCAGGATGCCCGAGGTGCCACCCCCAGCCCCGGCAGGGGACCAGGTGCCACCGGACCCTTCTGTCCCTCCTCACCTCCCCTCCGCTCATCTGGACGTGGTTTGGAAAGCCCGCTTCTGCGGCTGCCCTGGAAAGGGGGAGGCAGCCGGGAGGGAAATCTCCAGCCCTGGTGGCTGTCGGAAAATGCCAGCAGAGGCGGGCAGCGTTCAGAGCGGAGAGGACGGGGACATTTCACGCACACATGCACGCCGCACCGGGCTGTCCCAGCGGGCAGGGAGCGTCGGCGTTTCTCTCGCCCGTGCCCTGGCACCCCAGCGCCCGCCATTTGCTGCTCCAGATTAAAGAGAGAGGAAAAGGGAAAACAAAAAGAAAGATAACGACTAAGAGCGGGGAGTGCCGGGGGAGGAAAATTCATGCAAGACTTTCTGTCCTTGGCCGCTTTCCTGCTGGCTCGGCAGCCCCGAGAGCTGCGGCAAATGCCGCTAGAGGGTGCTCGGCCCTCGCCAAGGGCCCCCGCTGGCTCAAAGTGCATTTTTTGTATACACATACATACACACACACACAACTATGTGTATATATATACATATATATATATACGCATTTTAAAATCAAAGCAAAACCAGACGCCTTGTCCCCATTTGCACTGCTGCAAAACGCTCCCAAGCTTGCCACGGAGGGGAACCCCATGGCACGGCCGCCCCACGGCCACCGGTGACCGCGTGGCCATAGCAGGGTGACCGTCACCCACACCAGCACCAGGAGCAGCGGGGGACCACTGGAGCCACGAGCCTACGGTCTGGCCACGGACACCACCACGTTCACAGAGACGTGTTCTCCTCCTGCTCTCCCTGCAGGGTGGGCAGCCCTGAAAACAGGCTGCGGCCCGGAGGCATCGCATCTTGAGTGACGGTGACCCCGAGATAACCACGGTGCATGACCAGCACACATCGCTGAGTCTTCTGCACGGGGTCAGGCCCAGGTTTTCTCCTCGGGCACTTCCAGCAGCCGAGAAATGGCTCCCCGGCTCACTCCTCCCTCTCCAGCAAGCTTTTCCAGCCACGTTGGCCGAGGAAATCACCCCAGTCCCGGTCCTGGGCTGGCTCTGCTGCGTGGCAGCGGTGCAGGACACGAGGAGGGGTGGCAGAACTGGCCTCGGAGGATCAGGCAAGGAGACAAAGCCAAAAATAGCTCCCCAGCTCCTTGCCTGCCCTGCTATTCTGGGACGCAGGATGGGAACGGCATCGAGTCACCAAAGCTTTCAGCGCGGGAGCCGAGCACGCAGTCACCTCTCTTCGCCACCAAGGCAAATGCTTCCGCCCAGCAGTTCTCTGCTCTCCACCCCTCCCAAAGCCTCCAGACCAGAGGCACGCTCTTATTTCCCATCCTCGTGTGCCCCCTCGAGCGCCGCTGCATGCAGTTATGTGTGGCCAGGACTTCTGGGGTGGGAGAGCCAAAGGCCGAGCAGAAGACACCAGGGGAGGCTACGGCAACGTGGAGCAGAGGGAACGGACAGGGACGCAATGGGGACATTTTGCAGGAAGAAGACAATGAATGATATGAGGCCAACCTAGGTTGTGATGACGAAAGAGATTCCCCAGAGCTGGACACCGAAACAAACCCACCCAAAAAAGAAACCTGCTGAGGGCTTTTGATGAGTGCCAGAGGAGAGCTCGCGAGCCTGCCCGAGCTGGGCTGCTTCTAGATGGCTTTTCTCATGGTTGTTTCTGCCCGTTCCCAACTTGCTGAATTGCCTTTCCAGGGGGACATTTTAAAGGAGAAGGAGATTTCAAGTAAATGATTGCAACTTATCGAAAATAATGTGCTACTTAGCATCGGAGACAAGCATCCTGGCAGGCAGAAATGGGAAGCCGTGCCGGAGCAGATGGGAGTAATTAGGTTGTGATTTTCAGAAGGGTTTTCTTTCCCGCCTCCACTGTGCCTAAGATGTACTGGGGGGGGAACAACCCACCCAGCAACAGAATTTCAAGAGAAGCAACAACTCCTCTGCTGCGGCTGTCGGGCTGCGAGTTGGCCTCTTGCGCGACTTTCCCGCAGGGAAATCAGGCGCCTTGAGCAGAAACGCCACTTGTGGAGCCCTGCTGCCTGCTCTCGCTGTCCGCTTGCATAGACACAGATGAGGCGAGATGCCTCCTTCTCCACCGAGGCACCTACCACTGAAGCATGGACACCTCACCTTCACATCGGATGAAAAAGGTCTTGCCCGAATCCTCCCCGGGACCGGGTCGTGCCGTTCGTATGGCGATGGCACGACAGCTCCTCCGGGAACACAGAAACTCCCGTGTGCGACCACATAGCAGCGTATTAAACATCAACACGCTTCCTACCTTTTGCAGTTTAAGCACAGTTTGCAACATCCGCTTGGGTTCATAAAGCCCCAGCTTCAGGATTTACACGAGCTCACTGTTTTTCTTTAAAGAAACATTTTTAGGCCTCCAGGTCTGAAACAACAGCCAGCAAACAGAGGGACAGCCACGATGCCAACAAATGCCCCTGCTACCAAAACCAGCAACGAATCACACGATTTTAAGCCACTCTCAATATTCCCTGGAGCTGATTATACGTTTGTGAACATACAAGATCAACAGCACCAAACCTCATACAAAAATATTCCCATTTGCCTCCTAGTTGAGGACAGTTAAAACTGCAAGGACTTAACACACGCAAGCGGCTCGTGGCTGGCTGGCTATCTCCTCCTCGCACTCCTGTGTGCGTCCGTGCCCACGGCAGGACAGCTGGGGTGTGCTTCCTCAGCCGATCCGTGATGGCATGGGCTTGAGTTGCTCTTCCTAAACTTTGGTTTTGCAGAAAAGCCCCCAGTCACCATGCACCTACCTAAATTCCTGTTGTTTTTTTTTTTTTCTATTCACGTATATTTGCAGCTTGCTTTGTTCTGTATCCCAATGCAACAATAAACCCCCCACACAAAGGAAAATATCAAATTCCCTAACTTGGTAGCCCTGAAGCTTGAAATCCCGCATAAACCTAAAGAAAGCTAATACACCCACACCGCACCAACCACGTGCTCCAAATATGCATGGAAATTACGGCCACGGCTTGGCCAATGTAGAGAGAGACATTAAACTGCGTAACTCCGTGTCTCAGCCCCTGTAAAATCACTGCAAGAATCCCAAAGGAGCCCTGCTGCAGGCACCTGCCTATCTGCCGGTGATGGGATGATGGGACAGAAGTTTGGAAGGAGGAACAGCCCTTCTCAGACACAACCTCCTTTACAGCACCAAAACCTGGGGACAGCCCACACCAAAGCTGAGCTGCGTGTTCGTACTGCAACCATTGACTTGGATTTTTGCTTTAAACACAAAGTCACCTTAAAGACCCTATCTTCAGAAGGAATAAATCCATTCACAGAGCTTTGCGGAGGATGCTTGAGCACCTCCGTCCTGGCTGCACCTTCAAACCATCACTGCAAGGGTCCGTGTGACAGAGAGCAGCGTAAATGTCTTCTTGGCAAAGCACGTGGTGACCGCGTTAAATGGATATCAACAATCTCAGCAAACAAGGTGGAGTACTTCAGTGTTAAGTAAACACAGAGCATTTGAAACCTCAGCTGGATATGCTTACCATGTTTATGTAAAGTAACTGAGAAAATCAACATCAAAACACCAATACCTATTTCCAACATTAAAAGGAAGCTGGAATTTCCAAATACACAGGCGCACACCCTTCCAGGAAGCGGGAATTAAGAGAAGTTGTTTTTTTTCTTACAATTGACAGAAAAGTTCCCCTCCTCTCTCCAACCTTTCCAAAACTTACAAATGGATGAACAGATTTCGCTCAGATTTTCCAAAACAGGCTGCCGTGAGATGAGGCATGGAAAATTTCAGCTGGCAAAATGGCTTTTTTGTGCACCTACTTATTTATTTATTTCCCAGAGAAAGGAGGAACACTGTGAAACTGATGGGCCGTTTCTGTCACCAATTTTCACAGTCTACAGCCATAAAGCAAACCAGCAAATCCCAACAGCAATAAAAAAAAGAGAGGCTTGTACCCAGAAGCACCGCACACCCACCCCAGTCCCTTGCAAAGCCACCTCCTCTCCCGACACAGGATTGTCCATCAGGGCTGTTTGGAAGCAAAGCACTTAATTTTGTGAGAGAGGCTTTTAAAGGTGGAGAAGCATTCATTCAATCCATAAAGCAGGCACAACTGTGAAAAGACACATACTCCCACGGAGCAAGGGGTCGTACAACAGCTAGCCCCAAGCAGCAAATCTACTGACCACAAGACATGCTCCAACTTTGGTAAAGTACCCGGCTGTGCAACACCCCGTCACGACGTGGGGATGCAGGAAAACGTGTTCATCAATTGAACAATGACCCACGAGCAGTCATGTCAGTTCAGATTAATGGTCCATCCAGCCCAGCGGCCAGCTCTAGCCATGGCCAACAAGTCCCAGTAGAGACCCAAGCAGGGCTGTGACCGTCAGCTGCTCGGCACAGGCACCAACCCCAGCACCCTCCTAACCACCACTGGTTCTGGGAGCTGGCATCACAACCCAAATACAGACCAGTCAAAAATGTTTCCTGAACTGAAAAAGAAATCTTCCCTTTCCATTTCATGTCATCATTTTCCCCCTCCCTCTTTTTTTTTCCTTTTTAATCAAAATTTGGGTCAACTTCAAAAGAACAAAACTGCTTTAGAAAATAATAACTTCACATCTTTCTGGGGTGGAAGAGGCCAAACTATTTGCTGAATTCAACCCAAATTCACAAGAAAGTCTGAATTACCCTCACACTGTAATTTTGGAGTGTGGGGAATGGGAGAGGGGAATTTATCACATGCCAAAACGTCTCTCATCTCCCGTAGCAGCTCTCCATCACTTCAGGAGGATGCAGCTTGCATGTGCCACGGAGGCTGCAGCAGAGAGAAACGTATTGCACAGTGCTGGGGAACAGTCTGCACAAGTTTCCTCCCAGCCCCTTCCCAAACTAGTTGCCATAGTGAGCGAGGATCTGGCAGCGCAACGCTCAAAAGGTCTGGAAAATTGTCACAGATGCATTGGGAAAAAAATCCCCCCAAACTGGAAAATGACCTAACACAGCCCTTTCCACAAAAAAAAAGACACGCTATCGCGGTGATTACTGAAGAGCAGATTCCCGAGCAACGCGAGTCCCCAGGAAGCAGAATGAACACACACGAGCGCTTCCTTCCAGTCCTTCCCCGCATCGACTGGTTTAGCTCATGGCTAGCAACTGGGTACGGAAACTTCTCACTCCACATGCCCAGTTACTGCTACGTTGTGGTCCAACAAAGCATCGTGGATCAAATTTAAATATTTTCTATTTGTCTCTTTACAGCCCTGGCAGCCACATCTACTCACAGGTGCTTTGCTCCCATCGCCTTCAGCAGCAAAACTCCTCTCCGTACCCACATGGGAGAGATTTGGGGGCAGGTGATGTTCAGAGCCAGCGCTGTTCCAACCACCTGCACCACGAGCAGGTCACCAAACAGCGGTGGTTTAGCCACAGAAGGCAGGCTGGAAGTGCTTACAAACACCGGGAGCGATGCTGAACCAGGCTGGAGCAATGCTGGGCTCAGGCAGCCGCTCCTGTGCCCAGCGCGCTCGCTAGCCTGCGACCGGCTTATCTCACCCAGCAGTTTTCCCCTTCCTGACCAAGGCAGGATTAGCACGTTCCAGTTACTGCCGCGAAGCGTAATCAATCCCTTATCTGCATAGGCAAAGGGAGCACGTCTCAAACTCTCGCATGGCACCGACCACACGGTAGCAGGGAGATTGTCCGCGGCCACACAGCCTCCTCCTCCTCCGTCTCGCCCCGGCCCCTGCCGCGGGGGGCACGCCGGGACGGCTCCCGGCGGCTCTGCACGGCAGCCGCAGGAGATGAAGAAGAGCAGAACGAAGTGCAGCACTGCTCTGCTGCCGGAGCAGATTCGAGGAAAAGACGTAACCTGGCTAACTGGCTACGGGCTGGCGGGCTCGAGGGAGCATCGGCCTTGGAGAAAACCCAGTGGTTGCAATGGTAAATTGGCATTACGGGCAGCGAAGGGGAGGAGGGCAACACAAACGTGTACATGTGACCTCTTCCCACGCCTCTTGGAGTGTAGCTGGGATTTTTTCCAACCCTAGACTGTGATATGGGGCAAAAAAATCAGATTTCGCTATTCCAGCGGTTCAACGCAGGGCTCTGCCTCGGTCCCTCAAACAGCAGCGCCTGCAGTGGTGCGATGTCACCTTCCTCTGCTGGAGTCTGGGTGACGGACCCGAGTCCCCTCTCCGCAGCACCGAGACAGCAAATTGTCTCTGAGGGACAGAGCAAGCCCCCGTCCCCACCCCAAGAGGTTCAGACCTGGCGCTGTGTGCACGTGGAAACACTTCCCAGACCGGAGCCTGGAGTGGATGCAGGACTCCGTAAGCCCTGCAGGAACAAATCAGCAAACAAAAGACGGGATTGCTCCAAGGACAGGTCCAGTCATAAAAAAACCCCTCTGAACGCCAGTTGGGCTGGGATCTGCCTCCTGCTCCGTGCGGTGCTTTGCATATGAATTCTCCTTGCTGAAAAGAAATGGGTCCTCTGAATGAGCTGAATCTGCTAATGAGAAGCCGGGGCCTCCAGAGCCCCTCTGAGGACAAGGGTCCCATTTGGACCGCCCCAGGCCAAACCCTGAAACCCGAGACAAACAAAGAGAGGCTTTCCCCAGAAGGAAGCTGCCTTTCTAGCCTGCTCCCCTCCTGGAAAGGTCATCTCCCCCGGACACGCAGCGCCTGTGAGCTGCTGCTCAATGCACAAAGCAGCCAGGGCAAGAAAGTCATAGGTGAAAAGACCGGCAGGAGCCCACACCGAACTGCTGCATTTCAGATTCTCGTCTCCTGCCAGCCTTCAGATAGATGACCCTTGAGACTCCACCCACGAGAAGCTGGCTTGGTGCTTGCTAGATGGCAACATCCCACTCAAGCCTCCGGTTTGCAGAACCCAAAGTACCTGCTGCCCAGCACGTGGCCGAGAGCGCTGCCACTCTGTCACCGAGTCGGTGGCCTTGCCATGGGCTAGATCCAGGATTTTGTGCAATGCAGGAGAGATTTTCCAAAGCTCCAGGTCTCAGAGCCAAGCAATGGCAGGAAACACAGTGATGTTTTCCTCCCTTTCTCTCTTACAAAGCAGGCGGTACAGAACCAGGACAGATGTCCCTACCAACAGCTGGGGCCAGACACGTAATGTCCTCCCACCGCCGAGTGCCCTGTGGCCGTGTCCTCTCCCTCCACTGGCAAGGGACGTCCCTGCCCCTTGCTTACTGGCACGCTCCCTGCCTGTCCCATTTCCAGCAGTAATTTCTGAAGCAGCGCAAGAGCTGAGCGTGCCCCTTGTCACTCCTCCTTACTTGAAGGCAGCCTCATTCCTCGGCGCCTGGAGAAGGTGGCTGCAGGAACGACAAATGCTATTTTTGGTGCAGGTGAACAAAAGTGAAGCAAAAGAGAAGCAGCAACTAGTAAGCGAGGAGACTCCACGCAGGGTGAAACCTCTGCCAACAAAAGGCAGGGTTTCGCAGTCGGAATCCCACCGCCCTGGCCAAGGGCAGGCTGCAGCCATGGCTGAGCACAAGTGGATCAATGGTTCCTACCGTTGGTGATCGTCCTCTTGGACTTCAGCCATGGCCCAGGACCACTGCCGCATGGAAACTGGACGCTGCTCTTCCCCAGGAGACTGAGGTCTCCAGCTCCAGGTGAGTTAGGAACCATCCCTCCCCACGTCCAACTCTCCCCCAGCCATGACTCCTGGCAATTCAAAGCCCTCTCCATAAAAAATTTGAACTGCAAGTTCAAAGCCTGGACGGTCCGTCAAGCTGCATAGCTAAGACACGCAATCTTGAAGCGCATGGCTTGTATGACCAGCTCTGTACGTACGACTACATTTAAGTGGTCTTGGTGTGATGGACACAGGGTGCCTGACCTCCACCATCCCTGCTCCTGCAAGCTGCACAACACAACGTCCTCTGGAACAGAGCAGGGGAGAGGGACAGACAGCACGTAGCTCCCACTTGTGCCCCAAACCCATGACAACTGTGACGGATCCGACCTGATGCTCAAACAACCCAGTTTTGCTGGGATTCAGTCATCTCGGGCAAATAAACGAGCACACGTTTCATGCGATGCTCAGCTCCTCATGCCACCACGCCAACCCTCTGAGCCCGGCGTCAAACCTGGTCCTCGGGGCCCAAACGTGCCAGACAAAGCCCGATTCTTTGAAAGGCAACAGCCGGTCGGCAGCGTTTTAAGGCCAGAAAACAACTCTGAACATTCAGTTCCTTTTTTAAATAGAGGCCCCTTCTGTAAACGATCTGTTTGGACAGGAGGGAGAGTGCTGCAAGAGTCCAAGCGCTTGTGAAATAGGATCAGCTGCGCTTGCTTCAGCTCCATTCAAAACATGTGGGGAAAGAAAGAAACCCAAAACTGGCCTTTGCTGGCAAGGCAGGAGGGGAAGAGAGAAGGAGGCCATCCACCTCCGTGCGCCTGAAAGGGTGGGAAACACCAGAGAAAATGGAGAAAAATAATTTAAAAGGATCAATTAATGGCATTTGTGTTTCAAGGCGTCTGTGTGTGTTTAATTATATTCCATGCAGGATCTTGTTGACACAAATTTCCGTGCTGCAGGGCAGTGGTGTAACAGGATCCGGGTTTGTGCATCCCTGCACACGGAGCCCCAGGCCCTCCCAAAATCCAGGCTCCTCTTAGGGGGCACAGCAAGAGGGACAGAGGACATTTTTTACAGGACAAGCAAGGGGTGGAAACACAGATCAAGCAGTAGGTCCAAGGAGGGGGACTGATGACCTTGGACAGCCCAGCTTGGGGATTTTACCACGAAGCCCATCCTCTCTCACATCTCTGAAGGCTCTCGGGCAAGGCAGGGCGGACACCAAGCCTGCAAAGGCAAGTGACGGCGTGCTGGCCAGACAGACGGACGCACAGCCCCCCCGCTCCTTCAGCTCCAGCCTCCTGCGAGAGAGGCCCACGCTATAAACAGGCAGGAGATTAAAAAGGGAGCAAAAATCTTCGACAAACTCCGGCTGCGTCCCAGATCAAAGATCATCTCCAGCGGGCCATCTGGTCCTTGTAAATGTAAAACCAAATTGAAAGCCCTGCCCTCACCTCCTCCGACTCCCTCAGCAATATTGCTTTTACCGTTCGGAGACGAGGAAGGAGCTCGCAAAAGGCATCTGTATGTAATATAGAGCCGCCGTGCAGCTGGGCTATAGGTTTGCTACCCCCCTTCTGTTAATCACGAAGCAGAGGTAAATGTTTTCTTTGGTTCTCCAGGGGCCCTGTCATTACCAGGGGCTTTGGGAAGAGCCCGCAGCAGCAGCCCCGGGCTGGAGGAGGGCTGCCTTGCACTTCCATTGCTCCCCTCCAGCTAAGCACACGGCTGTCATCCCGGTCTGGGTTTAGGAAGGGATGCACCAGGAGGGAAGCCGCATCTCCCAGCAGAGCAATGAGATGGTCTGGCATCCCCACCACCGCAGGAGCCACGCAGCATTCTCCTTCCCCATCCCCACGGTGCTTCGAGCAGGTCCCCCACCACCGCCCCCGCCTGGGAGGCGAAAGGGGACACAGAGATGGACAGGGACTGAACCGAGCTTCCAAAAAGGGGATACAATGCCTCTGAGGCACAAACGAATCGTGAAAAACCCTGCCATCGCCAGCCCAAATATTCCAGGCTCAACTTGAAAGAGGAGAAAACTACACGGGAAACGTAGCAGGCAAAGAGGAGGCAGCTTGAGGAATTCCTACCCATCAAGCTTTATTGTGTTATTCCAACTAAGCAGAGACAAAAAGACAAATCTCAGCTCCCTACTTTCATTTATAATTGAACCCAGTCCAGAAGGATGGAGCAAGTACCATCTGTAATGCAGAGTGCATTAGCAGCCGGCAGAATGAAATATTCAAATTACTGTAGGCTACCTCGCATTTTAATGACAGGGTTACAAAAACCTGACTTGTAAGTGGAGATTGGACTGGAAGAACAGAAAGTTTGTTTTTCCAGTGCATGAATTAACCTAACAAAATGTTACTTTCAGGAAAAAAAAGCATTTGCATGGGTAATTCTGCAACATATCCCAACAGGCTTGCAAGAAAAAAAAAAATTATTCCATTTAGCTATCCTAATTGATATATCGTCCTGGGAGATGAAAAAACTCAGGGAAACAAGGGCGAGTGCTTTTTCCCTTTGGCTCAAGATACCAAATAAATACACATATGCGTGCACGAAACCTTAACAACACATACAGGTCCCGTACACAGGGGTGCACGGCAGTGCATACGTGCATCCATGGGCTGCATCGGTGCAATACTTGCATTAGCCACATCCTTTCGATGCCATGCACAATTTGAATATGCAAATCACCTCTTGATTTTCGTGCTTGTGCCTGTGCTGGGATCCATTCGTTTTGATATCGTTAATCAGGGCTACCGAAAAACCTGACACAGTAAGTGGCTGTAGCCCCTAGCAGTAGTCAAGATGGAGTGACAGGCTCCATTTAAGATGTCACAGCATATAATAAAGTGTAAAACTATACATAAAATAAACGAGATAGAAACAATAAACTTCACTCCGGCTTTGAACTCGCACGGCGAGCGGCACCGACACATGAGCACACGCGCGTGCAAGCAGCCGGCGGGCACGGGGCAGGGTGGCCGGTCCCTCCCCGCTGGTGCTGCCGCGCTGGGAGGCAGAGGCTCTGCAGCCTTCCCCTCTCCCCGTAGCTGCCAAGACTCCCAGGCTCCACACCTCGCCGGTGCCTTCTTACGTCTCTCCACGGCGCAGCTGTGGTGGGAAAGCTGCGCTCGCCTGTCGGGGGGGAGTGGGGTCCCGACAGGTTGGCTTCCAGCAGCCTTTTGTTGCCACTTATTTCTCATGCAAGCGCATGGCTCCCAGGTGAGGCTTCCCAGCCCTGGTCCTTCCTCCCCACCACGCGCCTCGGCTTTCTCCTCACCTGCCATTCCCAAGAAAAGGACACCCCGTGCCACTCCCCTGCTTCCCACTGCAGCAGAAGCTGCAGTTCCTTGGCAGCCCCATGGCATGGGAAACAGCAGGGTTCGTATTTAGGAGCCCACTCAAGAGGCTGAGCTTTGCTTCCAGCAGCTCCGTGGAGAAGAACAACTTTCCCTTCCCGCTGCAGCATCGCCTCTGGGGCCCGGACAGAGCTGGGGGCAGCCCTTTCCCCTGGGCACCCGGCTCCCAGCCACGCTGCCGGGGTGTCCCGTCCCCCGCAGCCCCAGGATGCAGGCGGGGAGGCGGCGATGTCCTCGACATCTCCACACTGGGCTTTGCCACGTGCCTGGAACCAGGACCGTGGCAGACGCCGGAGCCCTTCGCCGGCAGGATCGGGCCGATGCAAGGGGGGCACTTCTCGGCCACCTCCCGTGCTAACAGAAGCGCCCGGTCCGAAAGCCCCATTTCGCTCCCCAAACCACCCCTCTGCACCCCGAATCCTCCCACCAGCAGCTCTGCGCGCTGAAACAAACCAGTCGCTCTTCCTCCCGCTAAGCAGTTAAATTAGAGAGTATTCAATTAATAACAGCTGAATATTCTGTCACATTTAGGAAGATGTATGGTAAGACAAGCGAGTTGTGATGTCTGTGACAGCAATGATAAAAGTTCTCCCGACACAGCCTGGCAGATACTTGGCTGCAGGAGCCGTTTGCTCTCATGGACTCCAACGTCAGCAGACACAAGACCCAGCGCTGGCTTCAAAGGAGAGACGCTCCAAACTGAGCAGGAAAACCTTTGCCAAATCATTTGCAGGCAGCTCCCTCCCGTCCTCCTTCTGGGACCCATCTGAGCCGACGGGTGCCCAGCCGGGCTCCACGTGTCCCCGCGGCGGGTGAGCCACCCCCGGGTGCTCACCTGCTGCGTGCGGGCAGTGGCCTGGCTGCACCACGCACGTGGGTGCCTGCAGGGGAACCCGTACAAAAGCAGCATCGCTGCTGCCCTTCGGTCAGCACTTGCTGACTTTCACCCCAAGCTGCTCGTAGGCAGAAAACAAGCCAAAGCAGGCCAGCTTCACCAACCTGCCCTCTCCTCTTTCCTCGTTTTCCTTCTCCTCCTCCCTGCTGCTGCAGCCTGACACAGGGAAGCTGCCAGCCCCGAGCGTTTGACAACGTCAAGTCAGGGCTTGCAAAGTCACAGCACGTCCTTAAAAATATGCGAGTCCGCCGCACCATACTTGTTTGGCTCCATCCGTGAAAGCAACCCCACCTGGCCGCTGATGGAGCCCAGGAGTCGGGCAGAGAGGGGTCCTCCTGCCCCTCTCAGCCAGCGCCGAGCCCCGCGCAGGCGATGCGGCACAGCGCAGGGAAGGTGCCGGTGCTGGTGCTGCAGGGTCCTGGTGTGCCCGTGGGCAGGGACGAGGTCCCTGGGCCGCGAGAGAGGTCTGACAGCAGTCACCAGGTGTCAAGCATCACCCAGCAGAGGCTCAAACCCTCCCAGGTCACCCACTCTCCCTCTTCACCCCCAAGCTGCCTCAGTTTACCCATCAGAGGAAAGGACAGAGGGGAGAGCCCCAGCTCCCCACCCTGGGGCACGGCCCCGTCACTGCGGGCAAGCGCTCGCTGCCAGGGAAGATGTTCTCCATCTAATTCATGGGCGCACCGTGCCCAGGGAACGCGCTGGCGCTCTCCATCCTGCCTCTTCCCCCGACGATGTTCTTCTGGGGGGTTGTTTTTCACCGGTGTTGTTTGAGAACACAGTTTTGTTGCTAAGAAACTACCTTCATATTGCTCCGAGAGCAAAGACAAAGCAACCGTCAAAATAACACGTTATTTTGACAGTAGCCAGATCATAACCATAAACGATCCATTTTCCCCACTCTCCCGTACGCTCATTAACGTGGTCTAAATACCGTATCGCCGCGGATAACCCACGCCCTGTGCGTGCCCGCACACGCGCAGCGCACGCACGAGGGGCCCGTGCCCCGCGCGCGAGGGGCTCCACCGCGTCCATTCATCCCCCAAACAAAAGCTGAATGAATCAGAGCCAGAGGAGGAGGGGGCTCTCCCGGGGAGGTGGCACAGCTACCTCTTATGCAGAAAGATGGCACAAGGTTTCTTATCGAAAGAAACGTGAGAAATAAAAGGAGGGAGAAGGTAATACCTCTGCCCACGTACGCTGCAGCTAGCTCTGTGCGTTGGCCCTGGTTTGGTGAAAAACGTAATTACCCGTTGGCTTAGGTTTTGTTGGGTGGGTTGGGTTTTTTCTATTTTATTTTATTTTTTTTGTTCAAGTCCTACGGGAGAAAGAGCAAAAAACCAAAAACAAAACAAAAACACCAACCCATTCACTGCTCGATTTCAAAAGTGCTCTTTGCTTCTTGCTGCTCTCAGGGCGGGGAGATCCTGCCACGCGAGGAAGACCAGGGCAACCCCACACTGCCATCACCAAGCCAAGTCCCCAGGATCCTGAAACACAATTCGCCAACTCATCCACCTCCGAGGGCAGGAGGACATCTCTGCCTTTCCTGCAGGGGCATCTCTGGCCCCTCGCTGCTGGTACCACCGCAGCTGGGAGGGCCTAGACGGGACCCAGAAAAGATGCGAAAGGAAAAGCATCTGCCCCCAAAAGGCAGGAAAGGGGCAAAAGCGTCTGCAAGGCATCAGCAGCTACAGGAAGACGCTTCCTGTGCGGATGCAGGACAATCCGGGACGATGCACGAAGCCAACAGGTCCGGCGGGTGCTGCGGTGTGGTGAGGCAGGCAGCGCCCTGCTTGCAGCAAAAAGCCAGAGGAAAGCAAACGTCCTTTCTGCAGATGTCCCGCGTGCCAGCCCGCAGCAGCGCAGTACAGAGAGAGCATTTGCTATGCCACACGTGAGTTCACGTGTGCTGAGCAGAGAGAGGTGGAGGGAGAGAAGAAACTCAGGCTGTGCCCACTGACAAGAGGGAATGGAAACCGCTTCACTGGAAAGCCTCGGTGCTGCGGGAAGTGCCCTGAGCAGAGGCAGCGTGCCGCGTCCCCACTGCACTCCACCTCGGGGCAGCCGAGTGGAAAACCCACTCCTGCTTCCACGGGGGGAAGGAAAACCCAAACCTGAGGTCGTGAGCTCTGCCTTTGCGCCGCGCTCGGGGAGCTGGCCCCGCTCGCCCTGCCCGCACCGCGTCCGGGCATCACACCGGTGGGCTCCACAGGGCTGCTGCCCCTCGGCGTGTGTGTAGGTAGCAACCTCTGGAGGCAGAGACCGACAGGGCTTGGAAGAGAGCAGTGCCCTGCCCGCACGCTTTTTAGGGGAAAAAAGGAAAAACTGGTAGCCACGGGGAGCGATCCCACAAGTATCTGGGTTGTTCGACTCATCCCCTGGAGCAGCTGGAGCGTGACTCCGTGAGCCCTTGCCAAAGCGCAGCGCAGCAGCCCCGGACCCCAGGCTCTTGTGCGTGTATCCGAAAACACAGACCAGAAACGAACGGCCCACCTCCCGTAAAGCAGCAGCTTGCCATGTGTGCTTTCACTGCCAAAACGCTGAGCTCCACCCCACAGTAGGAGAAAAAGGGAAGTGAGAAGAGCTCTGTCGAAACCCACCAAACCCCAAACAACATTTCTCTGCAGCAGAACAAAGCCCTTGGAAATCTATTCTCCGCTTGGGTCTCCCAACCCACATGAAAGCGGCATTTTCTGGGCTAATTACACAGGCTGCTCCGAGCCTCTTGGCATAATGCAAGCTGCAAAGTCAGACATCAAAAGGCCAAACTTTAAAATAAATACATAACAAAGACAGCAAAGTCAATGGGAGATCTCTCCCCACCGCCTGGGTTGAACGCTGGGAGTGACTCAGTTCACGAAACGTATTTGACCACTGTGACCTCCCAGGACACCTCGCCTCGGTGCACAAAGCAGAAATCCCGCATCCGAGCGGCGGCTGCAAGGGCTGCTCCCCGCCCCGCACGGAGCGGAGCCTCGCTGGGGCTGCTGGATGGCGTTGGGGACCGTGGGGGATGAATCCCAGCAGCAAGGGGAGCCCCAGCAAGGACAGCGCAGACAAGGCACGAGGGAGGCAGGAGACCAGATTTGCACGACGTGTTCCCAGCAGGCGCGGGCAAGGAGGGGGTGTTCGGTGCTTGCAGGACTAGCCAGGGTCGCAAGGAAGTCTCCTGAGGCCGCCATCCAAGGGAGGGACGAAGTAGCCCCTCTCATGGCTCGGAAGGCGGCAGGTCTCCCGGCTTTCAGCAGGACACCCTGACGTGCCAGGTGCGAGTTGCGTCAGAGGTGATCGGGGAAGATGAAGCCATCGTGCCAGCTCCTCTGGCCCCCACCTTTCGCCCATCCCTTTGCGCTCCAAAAAGCCTCGCAACACAGCTCTGCGGAGCAACCAGCCCTCGCTCCCCTTGCTGATGAGCACACATGTGCCTCCGAAACAGCAAGGCATGACCAGAAATCTTATCCATTTTAGGGCTCTGGTCCTTCCGCAGGCAGAAATTACCTAAGAGAGCTGACGTGAGGCATTTCTGCAGCGCCTTGGAGAAGGACAGGAGCAAGGAAACCCGCATGGGACGCTCCAACGTTCTGGAACATCAGCACATGCAAAAGTGTCATCTGAGAGATGCCAACCATGCTCCTGAAAGCAGCCCGGTCCAGCCCTTCACCCGCAGCAGCTCCCCGCTTCTCCTTCACCCCCACCGTACGAGCATTTCTCCTCTGGCACGTGCCGCGCGGCCGGGATCCCTCTCCCCCAGCCTCTACTCCAGGGGTGCAGGGGCTGGACCGCCCCACGCTTCCTCCCAGAGAAAAGAAGGGAGACGAAAGCACGAAGGAGGCTGGGACGGCCGAGCGTGGGACGCGAGGGGAAGGTGTCAATTAAAGCAATGAGGCCCCGCGCATCCCCGCGCCTGACAGCCGGGGTGAGCGGAGCTGACAGCCGGAGCGCTGGCTGCCTTCCCCGTCTCGCCCGCTGCAGCGTGCTCCCCCCACGCACCCCCGGCTCCGAACCAGCACGGCTGGGGCAAGCGGACACGGGCAGCGACGTGGTGTCCCTGGCCCTGCCCCCAGAGATGCTCCTAATAACGATAATTATGATTTGAGGCTTAAGCAGGCCACGGCAAGCCTGGAGGCAGATCGTAATGAAGCAGCCAGGGCTGGGTGGGAAAGCAGAAAGAGGCACCAGATCTCTCTAAAACAACAATGAGCGCAGCGTAACGAGGTCTTGTCCCCGCGTGGGGCGACACGAGCTGGGTTTGGGGACACGGAGAAGGTGGCAACGTGGCGGGCACTGGCTGGCATCTGCCGGGGAGCCCAGCGCTCGCCCCTGCCGCTGCCTCCCCCGGGAAACGCACCCGGAGAGCCCGTGCTTCACCCGCTCCCCTCCCTGCAAGCTCAATCTGATTACTGCTGATACACATCTTCTCCTGGGCTTCAAAACACGCTCTTCCCGGCTGAAGGATTTGCAGGGACACAGAAAACTTGTCCTGATTGCAGTGTTAATGGTCGTGTGGCCCATGTCATCACCGAAATGGCCTTAGGGGGAGAGTTGATGGGTCTCTGAAGTCATCAGGACTACCCCACCTCATCTTGCTCCCCTTATTAAAACCATTCATCCTGGGAGCTAAATGAATATGTTTCATCTTCAAATGCTGAGACACAATAGCAAGCAGGCAGAGATCTAATAGAACAATACCCGTCTAATCATTCCTATTTTTCTCTCCGCATCCTGCCTTCATATTACACGAGCGCAGCAGTAACGCCGAGCTGCCCGCTCGCTGCACCGGCGCCTGCCGTGCCCCACGGCACGGGCACAGGCGAGGACAGGGCACGGCATGCTCCCGGTCATGCTACCACCGCACCTCATCCCCTGCACGTGTTTCCCCTCTGTGCCCGCACACATGGCAGCAGTACCCTGCTGGGACGACGATGACACTCAGATGCGCCTGGCACGATGGCAAGGGTGGAAGAAGCCCCAGGACTTTTAAAACTATATAAATCCAATATACACCGCATCTAACGAGTCTAACAGGGCGGGCGGGAGCAGGGCAGCAGACCCCTCCTTTACGCAGCCATTCCGGGGAAATATTGCATCCCTTACGGTGTATTAATCATTTTCACGCTCCCTCTCGCACCCACTGCAGGTTTTCACGGTTCCCGTTCCCTTAGATACAGGGATGATCTTCCCTTGTTTGCTAAAGCACCTTTTTGCATGCGTGACGCTGGGAGAAGCGTAACAACCTGCGTCTCGCACGCACTCATTGCGTCTCCAGCAGGTCTGCGGGCCGGGGAGGGGCGGCGAAGAAGCCAAGGATCGGAGCAGCCAGGAGCGGAAAGGTCCTGGGATGAGAAAGGCGGCTAACAGCCCATCTTCCCAGAGCCCGCCGGAGACGTTGCTCGCCTCCCCTTTGCAACCAGGGTTTGCACAGCAAATCCCCGCTCCATCTAATTATTAACGATAATAACGGCGGCTGGCTCGGCGGACGCCATCTGGAGCCCCGCCACGAGTGCCCGCTGGCCCCGGGAGGGACGATGGGGGGTGACCCTGCGGGGCGAGGGCCGGGGCCGGGCACCAGCGCCGGAGCGTGCCGCGGACCCGCCGGGCCCACCCAGGCTGCCGTGCTTGTGTTCGCTGCTGTGGCAGGCTTCATAAGGCTCCGCTCTTTGACTGGCGTTGAGTTTATGTGAAAGTAATTAACAGTAATTAATCCTTAATTACAGTAATTAGCCAAGTCGCAGTAAATTAAACCACATCTGGAGCAGATGAGGGCTTCCGAACGGGAGGCTAGCGCAGGCGACAATCGGAGAGATGCTGAATTCATCTGACAGCATCTGATTAAGGCTACCTGTTGCAAGCAGCTCATTTGCATCGTGTTTTTGTTTGCGCGTTGCAGTAACCCTTTCAGCCGGGCTCCCACCTCACACCTCCGCTCCTCCTGCCCTCCTCCGCCGCCCGCCCCAGCGCCGCATTTCACCCCCGCCGGACGGCTCCGATTTTCAAGAGCTTTGTGAATCTCCAAGGAGGAGGCGAAGGAGGGAGCAGCTACGATCGAAGATGGGGAGCAGGAGAGCTGGAGAGGCGAGGAGGTCCCCACGGGCCACCCTACCAGCCCAGGCTCCTCCACTGCGTGGGGCTGTGGAGCTGCTGCAGGGCAGGAGATGCTCTCGGGGCTGCGCGTGAAACGCCAGCCACCCGCCGCGCAGGAGGTGACGGCGCGGGGCGAAGACACTGCTCACCCCAGCCTGCCCGCGGCCGTGGGGCAGGCAGAGCAACACGGGCAGCCCCGGCTTCCCCGCATCCCGCGTCGTAACAGCCGCAATAATCATAATAATAAAAGATCTAGGCACCAAAGGGGAGCACATTAGCAAAAGGGGCAGGTTATTATTAATACCACTCGGCATTTACCCAGCGCCGCGCAACCTCGGAGACCTTTGCTGATGTTTAGCCACGCTCACAGGGAGGGGGAAATCCTTCCCTTCCTCCCGTACAATGGAAAAACCACAAAACAGAGAGATGAAACAGAGCACAAGAGGCTCAGCTATGGCTTGTGGTATTTGAATGCTAAAAGAAACAGCTCAGGGAGCAAATCGCACTGTCCTGACTCACTTGCAAGCGGCCAGGACGCACGCTTGGCTCCGAGCTATCAGAAAAATACTGGGGACAATTCACAACAATGTCTTACACTCTTCTGGGCACAGGTCCTCAAACTGTGCCGCTCACCAGCACCCCAAGCCCCGGGACGAGGATTTCCATCAACACAGAGAGATGCCAACAGGATTTCGAGAGCAGAACTGGAACTGGGGTGGTCCAAAAGCAATTGCCTGATTTCAGCAGGTATCGCAAAAGCTTCAGGGCTTAATTGCACACAATTAATGAACGTGAAGGTCCTGTATACTCCGCCTTTTCATCACACGGTACAGGGTGTTTGGGTGGTGTACCTTTGCATTGAGCTCCCGAACCCTAGGTAGGGAGTGGTAAAAAACCCTTCGATTCTGAAACATTTTCTCTCCTCTGGAACTAAAACCATACAGAATTGCCAAAGCCAACAGCTGCAACAGACCCTGGAAACAATCAAAAGAACCTTGTTTTATGAAACATTGAAAAGAACAACATTTGTCCCTAATTGAAAAATAAAATAAACCTTTTGAATTTCCTGCACACACAAGAGCCTCACAGAAAAACGTGGTTTCTCCACCTCCGCTTTGACTCCGTATCATTCAGGATTCCTGTGTACCGCTGAAACCGAGCCAAGCGTTGAAACATCTTCCGCCCAACCAACATCAAACACCCACCCTCCCAGAAGTGCGCTTCGCTGTCTGCGTCTTGGCTAGAGAAACGGGAAAGCACAGCTCTCCTCTCCTCCCAAGGAGAAAAGTTGTGTCCCTCAGCCCCGCGGGCCACCAACAGCCAAATGGAGCAGGAAGAATTGAGTAGACCGAAGTGACGCTCCACCAAATCTCACGTCCCTGAACCAGGCAGGCCTCTGGAGAGCACCTACTGGCACAGATGCTACCTTGAGATGGCTCTGCATGGTGCATGACATCCACTCCGTGTTGATCTGATGCTATTGCATATGAATCACAACCGCTCCAAAAGGGATGAGGATTTTGCAGTCAACTTAAAATAGGGGGGAGGATTCCTGATTCACATCCCAGAAATGAACCTGTATTGTCCTTTCAGTGCAATTTTGCTTTCAATCAAAAGTTGTTTTAATAGATATTCCATCAGCTTTTTAATTGAGATCTTTCACAGCAAATTTGAGATCCTTCACAGCATTTACAGCAAATCACATTATCTTGCAGCAGCCAGATTTTTGGTTAAAAAAATATTTCATATGAATAAAAGATTCCCTCACAAACGTCTTTGAGAAACATCTCCCCCCCCCAGTTTACAATGCCAACATTTTGCTTTGCACAAAAAAATAAAATAAATCGGAAATCTGTAACCAAGTAGGCAAAAGCCTGCTTCAGCCAGGCAAAAAGAGTGCAGGACATCACTGCTACAGAAGCAGCAACGAGCTCAGATGGTGGAACAGCAGAGGGAGGAGAGCCTGGCTGGTCCTCTTTCTTCTCCAAAGGTACCAGCCAACGGCTCTCGGCACAGACCACAGATGCTAAAGATCTGGCCTTCAAAGCTGCAAAATATTCCAAGAAACCAGATGAATAACGAAGTTTTCAGTGCACAGGCAACTCACAGATCTCGGGAAGATGGTCATTTCGGACTTGAGCAGATGTTTCATTTCAGCTTGCACATTTGTTTGCATCCACATCTCCTCCAGTCTCACTCAGCGATGAAGCTGCACCTCCGCACACACAAGGAAGCTTCTCCTCGTGCTTGGAGAGGCTCAAGAAATGGCTCCCAAGACCGGTCCCACGTGCCCCCCCGGACTGGGATGTGACCAGACCTCTCTCTCCAGCAGGGGGTGACAGCGCAGGTGATGTGCTACAGCCTCCTCTGCTCACCCAGCTGCTGCTCCCCCTGGTGCTGACAAACCCTTGTAGAAATACGAGGACGGGTTCAGCGCCTCCTGCAGATGGACCAGCGAAGTTACCGCTGCATCCAACTAGACCCAAAGCGAAAAGCTCTCTAAACCTTCAATGTTGATCAGCCAAGGATGAAATTGCACTGTCTGCTTGCACATAGTCCTTCATGGTGGCTCCTACTTGAAGGAGCAACAACGTGACTCCCTTTGGCTTTTACTCACGCGGTCAGGTACAAATTATTGGGAAACCTCCAAGAAAACCATCCCTCTCGTGTCGGTGGGGCAGCTGCTAACTCCAACAAATCTCTCTCCTGCTTTCAAAGCCCAAATAGCCCCTCTGGACAATTCGCTGCACAAGTCCTTAAAAGAGCAACCCAGTTTTTGGTCCATTTCCAGTAGTTTCACACCAGGGCAAACTAGAAAGCAAATGCGGCTGTAGAAAAATTAAGTGACGTGAAGAGGGAAGGCACGTCTTGCTTCACCTCTCCAGGGGAAATGTGGCCAAACCCAGAGCCACGGCCAAACAGGTTTCCCCAGCCATCAAATACCATCATTCTCAGACCAACCGCCAGTGTGGAAGTTTTAATCTGAAAAAAGGACGTGTGTGCGGGGAAATCCCCACATAAAACAGAGTAAAATGAGCCCTCTAAGCCTTACAGTCCAAGAAGGCAAACCCAGAAGCCTGGGGCTCAGGAGGCAGCAGACCTCCACAGACCTGCCAGAGACACGTCTGTGCAGACGGGGACACGCACACACATTTTATAGACACGCGTGTGCTCCTTTCGGGTCCCTCCTCATCTGCACAGTTCAAATTAATTATACACTTTAATTTCATGAATTATTAATTTGATTCTGACTCGGCAGCTTACGCTTATCCAGCGCTACAGACTATACAATTCCAGCTTCATTAAAACATCACCAGCTGCCTGAGAGACAGACATTAAATAGCAGAGAGTAATAATAAAATTAAGCTCTCTGCGCATAGCAACAGAGTCTTCCCCAGCCGCGCGCGGCGAGGGCCCCGCTGGTAAATCGGTCCCTGCGAGGAGCTTCGTCCCCATCCCAAGGCTTCAGCAGCAGCTGCGCATGGCGGAGGCCGGCCTCACCCCGCTGCCTCGCCGGGAGGCCGCGGGGACGGCCGGAAGCCGAGCTCTCGGGGTCTGCGGGATGCCAGCGGAGACGGGGGGCACGGTCGGGTGCCGAGGGATCACCGCGTCCCCCGCCCGCAGCAAGGACGGGGACGGCTCTGGGACTGTCTCGCCACCGAATAAATAAAGCTGGAGCGCTGCCTCCCGGCGTCTCCCTGGCAAAACAATTTATAGAGGGAAAATGTCGGAATTTAGACATTCCATTTAGCTGCTTCAGAAATCTAAGGACCCCAAACCTTGTGGGATTTGAGAAATCGATGGAATTAATTAAGGGAGATGTCCAGCGGTCTCCGCTAAGTAATCAGCAGGTACAGTAGACCTGAAATTCTATAAAGAAAAATGGGAAGGGATGACATTGAAGGAGGCAGTGGGGATTAAAAAATGAGCATCCGAGTGGTAAAGGCGCACACCCATTGATCGCTGCATTACGGATTAAGGCTTCAACGAGCAGCCAGAAGATTCTGTAGCAGAAAATGGTTACAGAGGATGAGCATGAACAGAGCGGATATATATAACCTCTGACAGCCAGGAACAACTGAAACAGAGGACAGCTCTGCAGTGAACCTGAGAGCAAAAAGTTTTGGGGAGGGGGAGGCGAGGAGGCGGGGGGAGCCCTGGGGGAGCCATTTTGTGCGAGGGAAAGCCGCCCAGGAGGAGGGTGCAACGGGGAGAGGGGCACCTGGGGCTGGTGCCCAACTTGGGGGGCCACGGTGGGGGTCAGAGGCGGGGAGGCGGCGTCACCTCTCGATGAGACCACTGGCTTTAATCCTTGGCTGTCCCGTGCCTCGGTTTCCCACCATCCCACAGCACTGTCCTACCTCCTACAGCACAAACAGCTTGGGAAGCAGCTGAGCTCCGTCACCATCCAGACCTGAGACCACATCCACACGGCAGCTACGTTCCCCGCTCGCGCAGCCCTCCTGAAGCCCGGCCTCATCTCCCCCTGCTCCTTAACGCTGTCAAACCTGAGCTGCTTGGGAGGAAGCTCTGCAGGGCATCCCAGCACCAGCTTCACTCCTGCATTTCACTCCCCTGCCCCACGGTTCATCTGTTTATAGAGCAGGGGAGAAAGGAACCCACGCAAAACAAAAACACTAGGGGTTTGTTCACCTGATTTTGCTGCTTTCAAAAGCTCTAGCACCCTCCAGCTGCAGATGGAGGGTGGAAATGTCAGCAGGACACGATGCACTTTCCTGTCCACCTCCAGAAAAACCTGCCCAAACGAGCTAGCCTTTGGAAAATCACCGTTTGCAGGTCTCCAGAATGTGCAGCCACCCATATCCCCAGGAGCCGTGCTCTGGATCCTGCAGATCCAGATCCAGGCAGCTTCGGGCAGGCTCAGCCAGCACACACAGGGACGTGGCTCCGCTCAGAGGCAGGCAGGGCACGAGGGAGCCGGGCAGAGGGAGGACAGGCCACCCGGCCACCCACAGCGGGATGCTGCAGCACAGAGAGAGAAGGAGTGAAGGTGTGCAAGAGTATCACGTACTCTTCCTCCACCCCAGGTTTTGCCCTGGGTGTGTGAGAAGGTGCCTGTTTGCAAGGGCTGCTGCCTCAGTCGTTAGCAGGTGATGTGCAGCGACCATTCAGTCTCAGCTCTCTGACACCCAGCACGCAGGGTGGTGTAATTAAGCAAGGGCCACGTACCCATGGTTTCAGGACCGGCTCCTTACTCTGCTCAGCGTGAACCTTGCTCACCTATCAGAGCATCCACGACGCTCCCAAAACACAGCACGGGGTGGAGACACCTCTAAACCCAAAGGAAAAGGAACAAAGCAGCCGCTAGCACTCACCAGTGAGCACCATCCATGCTTTGAAAGGAAAAGAGTAGGGCACGACCGCGTCTTTAGACACTCTGAGTATGCACGGGACGGGGTTAAGGCAAGATCACCTGGGAGGTGTAACCCTGAGGCCCCCCAGCACTCAACCACCCACCCGTGCAGCACACCAGCACAATTACTTGGGACCAACCGCAGAAATACTCTTCCAGAGGTCTAACAAGCATCGCCAAGACCACGGCACCCAACCACGTTGCACGGCAGTCGGTTAAGACAAGACTTCAGCGACGTGGTGAGCCTGATTTTCCAGGCTTAAAACGAACCCTCGCTGGGAGCGTTACAGCTGCAGCCGATGCCTTGTGTTAGCAGTGCTGCTGCCTGGAGGAGACCCTTGGGAAGCACCACCCAGCTCGGCCGAACCCTGCCTGGTGCAGAGGGAGGGGGGGAAGGCAGCAAAACTGGACTGGGGTTGCTGGAACATTTCAATGAGAAATCTCGAAAAGAAAGCCCCTCGGGGCGGCTGCGCACAGCGGCGGCTCGCTGTCTGCAGAGGTCGCGGGGCCGGGGCCAGCGCCTCGCCGCCCTCCCACCCGCTCTTCATAAATATGCATCGTCCGAGTCAGCGCGAGCTAAATGTCAGCGGTGCCAGAAGGGCTTTCCAGCCGGCGCGCTCCTGGGCTCACACTGCGCAGCTCAGGGGACCCTCCCTTTGCCGGAGAAGGGCAGATGCTTTAGGTTACACCAAGCAGGGAGAGGATCCCTGCGACCAGGGACGAGCCGAGGGTTGGCAGGGAGAGGCGAGGATTACCGCAGCAGCTGTTTTTAACCCCTGTCCCTTCTCGCTTTGCCACCGCGCATTCGTGCTTGAACAGGCGGAAAGGGAGCACACCCAATGCAAGAAGCTACAAGCCAGGACAGCGGCTTGCCAGGGATGCTCCAGGCCATTTGCCTCCCCTGAGGACCAAGTGAAGCCCACGGGAGGCACAGATCAACATGGTGCAAGGGGGAGCAGGGTTCACCCCAGACACGGATATGTCTAGCCCTACAGCCATCCTCAGACACAGGAGTATCTCCATCCTTCACCCCTTAAAGATCTTTCAGAAATCTAGTGGGGACCAAAAAAGCACACCCAAAGGCCACAGACGTTTCAAGCCAAACCCCTCTCTAGCGAGTGTCCTGGCTGGGAAGGGTCTGCAGAAACACCTTCCCTCCCGGGGCAAGCTGGGCCACTTTGCTACAGGAAACACATGCCCGTGCCCGGAGAGGCAGCCTCCAAGGGGCGTCTGGGTGCCCACCCCGGTGTGGCTCTGGCAGACAGAGCAGGATGTTGAGCGGACCTTGTCCCCTTTCTCATCAAGGGAGACAGCGTCACCTCCTCCAGCGCTGGCTGAGGGACACGGAAACCCTGGTCTCTGTGCCAGACAAGCTGCAGGGACCAGGTGACAGGATGGGCAGTTTCCTGCTTGAGCTGAGCTGCTCCTGCGTGCAGAAGGCAGAACACCATGTCCCCAGGCCCAGCACGACAGACATCAGCATAAAGAGGCCACCAGGATCTGATGAGAGAGGTCAGTTGAAGAGACGCAGCAGGATAAACAAGGCTCATCCTTCCTCCCAAGAAAGGCTTCTTCTGCATCCAGGCTGGACTTCGAAGGTTCTCTCCGCCCACACATCTCTGCACATCCTTGGTCGGGTCCCTCCAGCTCCAGCCCCAGGCTCCCTCACCTGTCCCCAGGCAGGAGATGCTCATCCCACAGCCCAAGCCAACAGGAACGCCTTGAAATCACACTTCAGAGGCCTTAGGGGTGCTCAGCAACACGCAAGGCGGTGTATGCTTTACAGTACATGTGTCGGAGAGCCCTGAGCAAAGGCTGTAGCAGATGCACAGCATTCAGCAGATTCATTCCCCTGGCTGCATCGCAGCACGAGGCACGAAGCAGCCCCGGACCTCTGCCCCTGCCTCCCCTGCCCCCAGCAGTCATTTGGCATCCAGTGCAATTAGCTCCCGGGGCACGCGCGGGACTCGCCACAAACATCCTCCTCAGAGCAGGACGCCTTCTCCCACGGGGCAAACATTAGTGGGACAACTGGAAACGTTCAACTTGATTATAATGCTTTAAGAAAAGGTCATCGTGAAATTTCAGTGCTTTACCTTGAGCTCTGTTTGTTCTGTGCAGGACGAGATGGGAAGAGTCAGTTTGCCCTGGCTCGTGGCATCCACATAGCTCTGATTGCATTTCATGGGCCGGCAGCAGGCGGTTGAGCCGCAGAAACCCCCGCAGCCCTGGGGACTGCGAGAAGTCACCGTGGACGTCCTGGTGGGCGCGCGCGCTGGACCTCACAAAAGCTTTCCACATTTTCGCTCCAAAGTCGTCTAACCTGCAGCTGATTTTGCAAGGCACTTGCACTTCTGCTTTTGAAACGGGCCCAAATACATCCAAAAAGCACAGAAAGGCAGCCAGCAAGTCCTAGACAGCATCTTCCTCAGTGTCTGGGAAGTTTTCTAGCACACCGTTTGGCTTCATCTTCTCAGGCCTCAAAGGGAGCCACCCTTGCAGAAGCACTGAGGTGACCCTCGCTCACGGCACCAGTCCCACCGGCACCTTCCCACCCGCCCCTGGACAGGAGAGGGGCCACACCAAGGACGTGCTGAAGGGCTGACACGGTTTCTGCCAGCACTGCAAGCAGGACCAGGTCTCAGTCCATGCAGAGCAGCATGAAGTTCACAAGCATCCCGTCCCGGCTCCCCTGCCCCTGTCCTCACACTTTGGCACGATTGCCCTGGGTGCCCGTTTAACAAACCACTTCCACTGCCAGCCCCTTCTAACAGGGAGCAAGGTTTCCTGGGGGAGGTGGCCTCCCAAAACACAAGGTCTTCTAAAGGTGTCACTGGAGAAGATGAAGGCTCTGTTTTAAATTTGGCCTTTAAACCCTCTGATAAAAGGGGATCTGGCACATCCCAAAACACGCAGGCATAGGAGAGGAGCAGCCCGGCAGCCTCTGTGCATCGGAGCGGGAGCAGCTCTGACCTGGAGCAGGCAGTTTGCTATCAGTTGGGCGAGAGGAAAACCAAGGTCAGTTTTGTTTGTGGCCAACTGAAAGATGCTCTGCCCCCAGCAATGTTCCTGCTGCAATAATTAAATCTGTCGTCCTACAATTTGCTGCCAGGGGAGATCTCAAAAGGTCTCCAAGCAGAGGCAGGAGACAAGCACTGGTGGAGATGGAGCCATCTGCACCCACCACGGTCTGGGCTGCCAGGTCCAGGCCCATGTGGGCAAAAAGATGAAAAGTCACTGGGAGCTAGGGGCGGCCGGGGCAATTCCCCAGGAAAGGGCAGGCTGCCGAGGCTTTTTGGAGAAGATTTTACAACAGCCAGCTCCAGCAAACCAGACCGAAAGCCCTGGGTGAGGAGTGCTCCCACAGCACCTGCAGGTGGCTGGAAGGGCTCAGCATCCTTCCCCGATGCGGCTGCGTGATCCCTCCCGCCAAGCGCTCCCCAAAGGGGAAACGGTTCGACACGCTATCGAAGTGCAAACCGTGATTATTTCCTGACACCTGCCAATACGGCCGGAGCACAGGGACAGCGTGACACTCCTGCACGAGCTAGGATGCAGCTGGTGGGTCCCCTCAGCAGCATCCTTCCAATGAAAGCCAACCGCAAGAGAGCTCGGTGAAGGTGACCCTTGCTTAGAAACCAGGCTGGACAGAATAAATGTCTCGGTTTGTTTGAGGCCACGGAGCACCCAGCAGGCACGCAGCCCCCCGTGCCCCCAGCGTTTGCTCTAACTTCCAGGAGCACACCGACGCACCTGCCCGCAGAGCCGGGATGCTGTATTCCCACCGCTCCGGCGCCGCTCACAAGAACTCCCAGCTGCTGCCAAAAGGTATTTTTAGCTGCATTATTTATTTGAACACCTGCCTGAGACTTCAAGGCAGAGTACGGAGCCTGAGCAAAGGAGGGAGGGAGGAGCGGCACCAGGCAAGCTGGACCATTTCCACTGGAAGATTCGAGAGCGGAGATGAAGCAAGACCTGGGCTACGCCGAGGAAGAGAACGGCACGTCCAGGATCACAGCACCAGGCGAAACCCAGCTCCGGGGAACAGCCCAGTACCAGTGCAGGCCGGAAAGATGCTCTAACCACCCTCACTGAGAGGCTGCCTTCAGGGAAATCAGGCTCGTTAGGTATCTGAATGCACATCACTTCAAGGCGCTCTAGCCCAATGTGGTATCTGCAGCAGGAAGGCTCAGGTCTTTCCTGCGTAACTCTGTTTTGGGGAGAAAACTCAGCAGGACTGCCCTAATTCAAAATGGCCCTCCTCCACACAGAACCAATGCTACCCCAAAAAAGCAGCCCGTTCCCCCTCGTCTCCTCTTTCCTCCTTGCAGCCCGCTTTCCCTGCCGCCGGGACGGGCACAAGCCAGCCCCCGAGAAAAGAGGATGCAGCAAGCAGAGAGCAAAGGAGGGATGCTGCGAGAGAGGGACAGGCAAACTTCACTCTTTTTCCCTAAAGATGGGGAAGCCCACACGTACCCCAGGGTGTTGGGGGGACCCATGGAGTAATTCAGGGACCGAGCAATGGGCACATGGGAAGCAATACAACACCCTGAGTTATTTTTGCACGCCTTTCTTGCCATCCCATTTACTGATAGGAACAAAACCTCCCGCATCCCTCCCCTTCTGCTGAAATAATGCCCCCCCTTCTCTCTGAAATCAGCCAGGAAAGAAAAAAAAAAAAAAAGGCATCTAAAAATAAAGGCCAGGCCAGAGTATGTGCCTCCTGGTTGGGCTCCTGTGCTCACAGATCTGCTTATTTTGGCCTATCTCTCCCCAGCGATAAGGCAGCTAACAGCCCGTTATCAGCCAGTCAGTGAAAATGTGCTCCAGCCTGATTAGGGCTCAGTCTTTGCCAAGGTTATAAACAGCCGTTATCGTTCTCCCAAACAGAATAATCCGGACAGTATCAGCTCAGAAACATATGGGCCACACAGCGAAGATAGCCGCTGACGGACACTTCATTTTAATTGTAACGAGTGGTTAGCAGCAGCCTCCAGACAACAGACACAACTGCCCAATTGGCAGTGGGTTCGCCTCTTCTCCCGCATCCCCCCTCCCTCCTGCTTGCTGCTGGGTCTCTCCTCTCCCCATTCTCTCCGGATCTGGCGGAGGACGGGGTCCCGCGAGTTGCCCACAAAGGCACCGCGGTGCAACGAGGGTGCGCGGGGAGCCGCTCGCCCCCGCCGTGGTTTGCAGACCCCGTGGCGAGCACTGCTGTAACGCCGGCAGAGCCCCGCTTGGTCCCCGCTGCCGCTGACCCAGACGGGAGCGGGCACGCAGCGCCCTGCTTATCTCCGGAGGTGGAAAATGGGCACTCGGCAGCAGTGGCACGAGTGTGGCCACGTCACACCTGACGTATGCACGGCCAGGCTGACGTGAGCGCGCAGCAAGAGGCTGCGGGTGCACGAGGCTGCTGCAGACATGGGGAGGCACCCGCGCTGACCTCTGGGTGCCAAAGCTCCCATGGGTGTCAAAGCTGCCTGGTCCCATGGGTGTCAAAGCTGCCTGGTCCCATGGGACCGGCTACGGCTCAGCCAGGAGAGCAGGGAAGAGCAAGCTGCTCGCACTGCCCGTGCTCCCCTCTTCTCCATCAGCCCTGGCAGCACCCAAGACCGCTGGGAGAGCTTCTCGCTTGACCCAGAAGGAGAAACCATGCAATAAAACCTTGGTGCGTAATGGTCTGTGCACCATGGGCTCAGCAGGCCAGGAGAGAGAGGAGCTTGGGGCATGGGGGTGCTTCCTCCCCGGTCCCTGGCTGCACACAGTGTGGGGCAGGCACCCGACACGGCCACAGGAGACGGACGGGGACCCCAACAGAGCGCGCACGGCCACGGGAGCACAGGTGCTGCCCGTGGACTCTCCCGGCAGTCTCCACTCCCGGGCTGCCCCGCGGTCCCCGTCCCCGTCCCCATCCCTCCCCACCGAGCCACCGCCACCTCCTCGCTCCCGGCCCGAGTGCCAGTTCGGCAGCACGCAGGGCGCTGGAGGAGGGGTGGCAAACCCTCATTTCACATTCTCCCGGTGTCCTTTCTGTGTCATACTTCTTTTTTTCCCCTCTCCCCCCTCCCTCTTCCCAAAAGGGGTGGTTTAGCTCAGAGAGTCTTAAACGCATTTGCATTCCCAAGACAAGCTTAGGCATAAATTCATCTCAGCGCAGGGGTCCTTTTTTTTCTCCCTGTCCTCCTTATTTTCTTCCCTTCTTCTCTTCTCTCCAAACCTGAAATGAATTCAGCAAGAACCCTTGCAATTCCAGTACCATCACGCTGCACATCGCAGGATTACAAGGGATCCGAGGGCCTTCCTTTCTTCGAACTCACCACGCGCAGTGTTTCTGCCTGGTGTTGTTAGCAATACGCGGGGGTAAGGCTTTTAGCCCCATTAGCTGCACCAGCCTCCTTCCTGCTTTCTTCCCCAGCCAGCCCTGGCTCTGAGAAATCATGCCTGAGCTCCAGCCCCCTGGCAGGGAAAAAGCAGGCAAGAAGGGAACCCCCCAGAACCAACGGCAAAATGTTAACATGGGGAGGCAAGTTAAAAACCCTAGGAAGACCCAGGACTGAGCTTCAAGTCACAGACGCTTTCTCACATAATCTGTATTCCAATCTCGGTGCCAGCGGAGCTGTGATCAGAATATCCAAGGTCTCATAAAAGATTCAGGGCTTATTGACTTCCTTACACTCGCTGCCGTTTCACGTTGCTCCTGCTTACTCCCTTTCAGCCTTCACAGAATCCGCAGCCCTTTCAAGTTGCCATCACGGACGCCGAAGCTGAAGAAACGTGCTTCCTCGGCGGTGCGGGACTGACAGACCGACGGGGTGGAGAAAAGCGCTCCTCCGTAAGCGGGGATTTATCCCCCACCCCTCTGCCTGCCCCTAGCCCTGGGCCAGGGGAGAAGAAGGGCGCTGCGGGGACCGCCTGCCCCGGTGGCGATTCCCACTGCTCACTGTCATTATCCGCTTCCAACCGAGGACCCACTTCCAGCCGAGGACCCACTTCATGGGCGCCGAGACGCAGAGACGCTCCGGGGTCAAGCTGCGTTGGTTAGTGCTGAGCGTCATCGCTTCTCATTCATATTCTTCCTCCTCCTCAGCGCGTGCATGCAGATACTGCAATTACAGGGAGATTACTTCTCCCCAGCTAGAACCTAGCTAAATCTAATAGAAATCCTAATTAAAAAGGCTAGCACAGTAACAGGATGCAAGGCAACCAGTGGACGGAGGCAAAAGGTGGTGGCTGGGCCCCGCTGCAAAGGAGTCCCAGCCGCTTGGCAAAGCCCCGAGGCCAACCCACGACGAACACGTGGTTAGGTGTCCCCACGGCCACTCCAGTGACACTGGCCACCAGGGTGGGCAGGCGGTGCTCCACACACAACCGGCAGAAGATGCAGATTTGGGAGTTATTTTAATTCGAGTCACATATTAAGGTGAAACCCTCCCAAAGCTGGAAAACAAATCTTCCAACAGGGACCCATCAAGACCGGGTTTCCCACAGGCCTGCAGGCAGGACGAACTCTCCGAGGGCTGCCTACAGCAGCATTACAGCCCCGTTTTGCTGCATAAGCAGCCCTGCAAATTTGCAGACCAGAGAACCCAGTCCCTTCGCATTTATTATTCGTGTTACTCTGCTGCAGCCCCAAGGAGCAGACAGCAGATGGGGGCATGCCCAGCCCCTTGGAACACGGCACCCCACCATCGCTCACGTACGCTCTGCTTTTAGGCACAAAAGATCAGGTGAATATCTGAATGTGGTATAAATCGCATAATTTACACACTGCAGATCTCCATACACGAGTTACGGAGAGGTGCCCACGACCACCACATACAAACAACCACGATATAACCGTCAAATCCACACAGGCACCCTATTAATTGTATTTCCGCATCATCTGAAAGCCTTATACGTGCACCCAGACTCCACACTAACTAGAAGACATTGCATAATATAGGAAATCAATGCATATAAAAATGAAATAATGCATAGGAATGCACAGATTTACATATATATATACGTTCCAACACACACATCCCCGTTTGTTTACATATGGTACGTGCATACGCCCTCATACGGCATGTGGGCGTACACCCCCACAAGGCACACCCAGACACATACGTGTATACATATCTGCACAGTCTGTAGAATATTTATACATACGCAAACTATACAAACACTGTATGCACCCTGCTCTGTGACAGCTCAGATTTTCAGTAATATCATAATATTATTTTTTAGATCAGTTAAGGTATAAAATGTGCGCTCTCTCAGTCTTTAATATTAATAAGTCTTGTAACTAGCAGTTTCTCGTAGCTCCGAATTCTTGAGCACAACTAGAAAGGGCACTTATCCTGAAAAATCTAATAAATTTACAGTTTTATATACTTCCTTCAATTGTAAAAGTCTTGTTCAATAAACTTTAAAATGCCACTATAGAGCAATAACACAGACAGTATAAACCCAGCCCTGGGAAAGCTGTGCAACCAGAAATTGTTCCCCTTTCTGCTACAGCAATAAAGTTTTATATGTTTGAACTGACTGTAAAAAGGTTTGAATGTTGGCAACTGGGGAATAATCTGTCTTCTTTATAGTTATTATCATATTTCCCACAAGACCCTTTGGTCTGTGTCAATCCTTCTCGTATATGACACCTTTGTACTGTCAGCGAAAGCAAGAATACTTAACTTTTGGTGTGTGTGTGCATGTGTGACTAGAGGTCCTTCTATCTGTTTTTCTTCAGATTACAGCAACCGGGAATAAATTATCTGTGACATGCTGCATTGGAAGCATTTTACCAAATCAAGCTGATTTGGAGAGCAGCCTTCCTTCTCGGGAAGAGAGCGAAGCACGCATTAACAAACAAGGGGTTATTTCTCTTTTTTTCCTTCATTTCCTCTTGACTGGCTCCGTGTAATTCAGGAACAGGAAGATGTGAGGACCCCTAATAAAAAAGGGATTTGCGGACTGCTTCTCAACGTGGCAGGGGCACCAGGGATAAGAAAAGCTGTTTAATTGATTGCCCGACTGCACGCTACGCAGAGCGGCTGCCACCATCCCCACAGCTCCCCCGGAGCCAGCACTGGCCCTGGACACCCAGGCTGCGCCCCTGGGGCTGGCAGCCCCCCGGTACAGTGGCACCCACCCAGTGCCCTTCCCTGAAAGCCTGATTTTGGACAAAGGGTGGCTCCTCCTGCCTCTCCGCCGCCGTCTGAAGCAGAGGGCAGGTCCAGCAGCAGCATCCCGAGGTTCAACCACTGGAGCCAGAGCACCCCGACACCTCCTGGACAGGAATGTTTTGGGGATCCGCACTCAATTCCCAAGAAATCCGACCCAAATCTTTAAGAAGCAGCCAGCAAATACAAGGAAATGCTTTGACCTCGTTCATTTCACAAACTAATGATGGTCCCGGTGCAAGGGTGCGGGTGAAGGGAACCCGGCGCTCAGCCTTCCGCAAAGACACCACGCAGTCCCCGACCGGGGGATCCTGCAGGTGGCAAAGATGAGGCTCAACCCGAGATTGAGATGTCAGAAGAAGTGATGTTAAAACACGTTTGGAAAATGAAAAATGAGGAGTCGCCAGGACCAGATAATACCTGTCTAAGAGTTCTGCAGGGACTCAGAAATAAAATGATTGCATATTTTCATTAGCAGCTCAATCTCTCATTACACTAGAGGACACAAAGTGTCATACCCTATTTTTAACAAATGGAGTGAGATGAGCCACAGATTCACAGACTTGTGAGTCGCACTTCAGTACCAGCTCAGATGATAAATAGGTAGGATAAAGCATCGAGATGGACACGATACCACAGAGATTAACTAGCAGTGCCTGCAAGAAAGAAAAAAACATGCCTCACTAATCTATTACAATTGCTGCGCACCCAACAACAGAAGACACCAAGTACAGCTGACGTTATTTGGATTCCCCCAAAGTTCCATCAGTTACTCGCAAGTGACAAATTTAAGTTTTCACCCAATAAAAGCGAGGACTAAAGGTTGGTTAAAGAGGTGGAAGAGAGTAAAAATAATTAAATTTTTCAACTAGACGCTCAGAAGACTTGTCCAAAGGTCCGCTGCTGGTAGCGGTAAGCTGGAGGAGAACACGAGCCACGCGGGTCAGCAAGGAAGCACGAAGGCTGAGGTCTCCTCAAAGGACGTGTAACCGAAGCTCCACGAGCCGGAGATAAGACGGTAGGTAAAAGTCAGCGAGGGTAAAATGCACAAGGAAGTAATTTAATTACTCACACACGCTGGCCACGACAAACTTTGCGCGGCCGCGCCGGACGCCCAGCGGAGCGTGAAGGCGAGGGCCAGCCCGCGCTGGTGGGGCCGCGGGAGGCTCGGTGCCCAGGAGGCCCCGGGCTGGGGCTCTGCACCCGACCGACCAGCATCGTCCCGCGGCGAGAGGTAGCACCGACAGCGGGGTCTCCTCGCACCCCCCGAACGCGAGAAAGCTGCAGCACAAACGGCTCAGGCGAAGGCAATAAAAACAACTGGAGCTATGGAGAGACTCTGTAATGAGGAGAGACTGAAACGAGCACCGAGCGCTCATTAGCCTTCAAAATGCAATTTGATAGCTACGTGGACGACGGGAAAAGCTATTTACGTGAACCAGAAAAAGAGTTCAGAGCTGCAGGCAGTCTGCCTTCCCCAGGCAAGAACCGGGGAGCCAGCCACCACCACCGCTTCTGCCCACAGACAGGACCTCATCCTGTCCCTCCAGACACACGAAATGACGTCTAAAACGCGAGCGGAGCACCACAGCCACCGGGTGATGGGTTGGGACCCTGGTTTAGCACCTCGCGCAGCCAGCCGAGATGCAAGCCGAGGCCCCGCGGCTGCTGATGGATGAGGAAGGGCGGGTTGGGGGCACCCCTTCTCTCCGCTCCTCACCTCACCAGCTGAGCCTCACCCACCCTCAGCAGGGCCCCAAACCCACCCTGAACGATGCTGCTGCAGCCCTGCGTGCCTCCCGAGCAGCACAAGTCACTGCCAACGAGCAACACGTAAGCCTGTGGGTGCCCATCAGGAAGATGCTCCATCCCGGGCTTGCCACAAGCCCAGCTCAATGCCACAACCACCGTGGCAGGTTTCCAGCACTATTAAAAGGCAACAAAACGCCCAGGCATAAGGAAACCAGAGGTATTTTCCTCTATAAAATCCCAGCCGCTCTGGGAAGCGAGTCACGGGGATAAAAGGTGTTTTCCAAGGGGCACCCAGAGAGGGAAGTGGCTCCGGCTCCCACGGAAGCAGGAGTGACTCCAGTTCCCACGCCAGCACGGCGCATCGATGGGAGCGACGTCGGTTCCCACGCTCGGGCAGCCGCATCCCGCCGCCGCTCAGCCCCCCGGCACCGGTCGGAGCAGCGAGGGTTAAGGCCGGGCAGCACCGCGCATCCCTGCTCCGGCGTGTTGCAAGAGTCCATTACCTCCCGCCACATTACCTCATTCATTTCTTATATGCGGATGGTTTATTCTCCCATGAGCACCCTCGCTGGCAGACATGGCTAGTATAAAGTCCCCTCCCTCTCCTGTATTTCTCTATCCATCACATTTAACACTCTGACAGTAACAGTCTATAATGTTTCTATTCTACAAAACCGCTCTGTCAACTCCGGGCTTCCAGAGCAGCAACTGAGGAAAATAAATAACATCAACGCCAGGCCCGACAGTATCACAGCTTGCTTTCTGCTGGGGGGTTATTTTTATTTATTTATTTATTTTTTAATATTCTTTAGAGAAAGGGAAAGCAAGAAGGAAAAAAAAAAAGAAATGGGGGAAAAAAAGTGCATGCATGCAACGTGCAGAGAAAGCAGGGAGGGAAGGAGGGAACTTCCTCCCCCGATGAACGCTGGAGAGACCGACGGAGATTTGCACGGCGTTGCCGATGCAGACAAAGAGGGGGCCCCGCTGCCCCCCACCCCTCCGCCCTCTCTGACCCCGCTTGTTCATTCCCGGTGACACGGTGCCCGGGGGGAGCGGGGAGGGGGACCCGCTGCACCCCGGCTCCCTGCCAGCTCCCGCCGTGGCCATTGTTCGGCGCGCGGCGCGGCAGCGAGCGGGGGCGGCGGGAGAGGGGGCTGCAGCCTCCGCAGCGGGGACAGGAGGCTGCGCCGAAGACGCCTCGACGGTGGCCCTTCGCCGGCCTCGCGTCCTCCTTTCTCCCAGCCCAGGAGGCAGCGCCGCATCCCCCGGCCGCTCCTCAACGCCCGGCCCGGCTCGGGGTGGGCTCCGCGGGCACCAGACCGAAGCGGGGAGCGCCAGGCGGTGTGCGGAGAGGCAGGAACCCGGCACCAGGCACGCTGCCCTCAGAAGGCGCCGCTGGAAACGAGAACCCTTTCTCCAGCCCCGTGTCCCAGCACCGGGTGCTCCCCACAAGCCCCCGATCAGGAATCGCTAATCCACTTAAATAACCCACTCCCGCTCACGGCTTAGCAGCCTCATGTTATTTTCCGTCTCCTTTCACTCCTGTGAAATTCCCCAGAGCTGGAACCTCGGCTTTCCTCCCCAGGGAACGAACAGCAGCGCTGCGGCCACGTCTGCCCTCAAAAGCCGGGCTGGAGAAGAAGCGGGGCCGGGAGGGCACAGCTCACCAGCGGGCTGGGACGGCGGCTGCATCCCGCTGCGCACCCTGCGCCAGCGCACATCAAGCAGGAAAGCTCCACTTTTTGCAGTATTTTTGGTTCTCCCTGATAGGACTATGCTGGCGTTTAAGTCGTTGGCTGAAAGCTTGTCTTCCTTCTGCAAGAGCTAAGCAGGCTCTACCAACGGAGACCTGCTCAGGTGGTGTTTTTCACTGGGAAAAAGACAAAATACATGCACGAGAACTTTTCCAATCAATCAGAGAGAGACACAGCCCTTGACAGCCCTGCAGACTTGGGGGCTTTGCTCGTCAGGCAGCTTAGAGAAACAGGCAGGGAGGAAACGTGTATGATGTGGGATGCTGAGAAAAGGGAAGAAAAAAGAAAAGGGCTGGAGAACCCAGAAAATGCGAGGGCTGGCGGGGAGCAGGCACCATCCTCGCAGCCTCCTGTTCATTCCCTTCCCCTGTGCCTTTGTGCCAAGCGGCAGAGCCCTCGCAGCTCAACACACCCCATCTCCGCCGTCCCGCCGGGTCAGGGCTCAGGCACATTAGCGGGGGCCGGGGGCCATCGCAGCGCCGGGCTGCTCCCAGCGCGCCTGCAGCCGCTTGGGCTTGCTCTGAAATAAAGCTGGGACCCTCCCGAAACCCGGCAGAGCCACTGCCAGCCCCCGATGGGGACGTACGTGGGACTGCACCAGTGCCTCTCGAATGCATGCTTGAAACGACGCCTTCAAAAAAAAAAAAAAAAAAAAAAAAAAAAAAGGAAAAAAAAGGAAAGCAGAAAACGGTTCCCTCCTTTGTTTACATACCTGCCAAGGCCTGACACTGGCTGCTGTCAGTCATTTGTATGAGCTGACGGTTTTCCAGCCGAAAGCAACACAAGCGATAGCAAGGCAAGCAATAAAGGGACGGATTCTGCTCCGGCAGCCTGACGTCAGCCTTGCAGCTCGCCCTGCAAACACTGATCCGGGAGGAAAACGCACCGAGCCACCAGGAAAGCATCGAGTTTGGAAAATAAACAGCGTTCTCTGACTCCTTGCGAGAAAGAGCATCACCTCTGCAGGAGGCACCAAGCATCACCCCCCTTCCCAAAGTCAACACTGAGCTCTGCCAACCAGCCAAAATTTGGAGAACTCAGCCAGAGATGGACCACGTTTGTGCTTGAGCATGGTCTCGGTGGGGACGCGATGCCACGCAGAGCAGCCGAAGCAAGCCGCTCGCGGCTGCACGGTCCAGGTCCGCTCGCAGGACCCTGCCTTCCCCCGCGCTTCAAGGCGGCGTGCGAGAAGCAGATGCCTGGGGAGAGCTGGGCTTTGTTACAGAGCCTTTGGAGGCTCTCGGAAAACAAGCCAGGAAGGAAGCTAATGGGATTTGGGCTACGGGCTGGAATGGGATAAAGGATTAGGACTCCAGAAGCAGCTATTTTTGCCACGGGCTCCTGGTTCTCCTCTGGGAAGGGCCTTTATTCCTCTGGAAAAAAAAAAACTTCCCACTTGCAAAAGCAAGAATAAAGCTTCCCACAGAGGTCTGACAGCATAATACGCATGCAGGCCCGCATGTACGTATACATACACCTATACAGGCACACTTACAAGAAGAACATGCAAGAGAAACACAAAGAACTAACGAGAAATGAAAGCCGCAACCCAAACTCCCAGCTTTGATATGAAAAAAACTTCCAAATGCATTTTTATCGAGCTATATTATTTCCCATTCACAAATACCCCCTCAATAGCTATATACATACACAGATAAGATTTGTATTTAGCTAAGCCCTGTCACTGGCAAGCATGTTATTTGCTCTTTGATCGCAGTCATTATTTGGTTTTAAAAAAAACCCTCTGCCCAATGCGAGAGGAGAACCCGGGCCCCGTGACGGCGGCTGCCGATCACAGCGCGCAACCAGAGAGCAGCCCTGGAGGAGAAACGTTTGCAAACAATTCGCAGGCTGAGATTTGTTGCTGGAACCACACCGTGTTTATATAATTAATCCATTTCCTATTTACTTTTGCATCCGGATTTGCTGACAAACAATCCACAAAACTATAAAATAAAAGCAGAGGATTTGTGAGCTGGGGGGAGGGTCCACAAAACCAATTTTGTTTACTCCAGCGAATGCAAAGATCTCAAGCAGCACTAAGGGAAAAGCAGCGTGGACGCTCCCATCCCTCAGGCCTCCGCTGACAGGCACAACGTCGAGAGCTGGCCCGGGTAAAAACACAGCCAAAACAAGGAAGGGAGCTTTGCGTGCAAGCATTCGTGACCTTTTTGACCCAGTTTCCAATCTCCGAGCAGACGAAACGCACCATGGATAAGGACAGAAAGTTTGGGTGTTGCTGGAACAGCCAAACCTCCCAGGCTTGCTGCTTCCGAAATTCAAGACGGGACACCCGCCCACAAGGCGAGCGGCAGAGCCCAGAAACGCGGGAAGCAGCGGTGTGCGTGGGACAGGGAAACGCGTGTTTTCTAGCTGCAAGAAGCACGAGCTTCGGGCTGTTTTTTGCAGGACAGAAGGAAACTGAGGAAGCCGAAAATCCTCTCGTTTTAGCAAGCACCCCCCAGCACCCCAGGCTCTGAGCCGGAGCCGCGGGGCTCCCCGGGGACCCGGCCGCTGCGTGCACCAGAGGGCAGCAGTGCCAAAGCCACCCAACCTCTCCCAGCCCTCAGCCACCCAACAGAGGCAAAACCATTCAGCTTTCAGGACGTTTCTCACCTGGCGCTTGCTTTGTATGGAGAAAGAGGAGGCAGAAAAGAAAAAGCACCTACCACTCGATTCCTCTCCTTTACAAAACCGCGGTAGCATTTACGTGTGGCAAACCAGGCTGGAGCCCTTTTTGCTGCTGCTTTGAGAACATCCCCAGACACCGCCGTGCGGCAGCACCATCGCTCACCGAGGCTCACTGGGATGCGCCGGATGGCCGCCGCGCTCGGGCACCCGGGGTCCCCAAAAAAACCCAGGTGCCGCTGCCGGGGAAAGGTAAATCCGGCTGTGAAAAGCCCTGGGGTGGGATGCCCTCCCGCCGCCCGCCTGCAAGAGGCGGGCAGGGGAGCGGTGCGACGGCTCCAGGCCTCATCCTGCGCGCCGGCAGGATGCTCCCACCTGAAGCCCACCTCTGGCGTGGCAGAGACGACCGCGGACGATGCCACCGCGGCCTGCCGATGGCGGGGGATCAGGCAGAGCAGCAGCGCCGGCAGCCTGACGAGCGGGCTGGGATGCATGTAATCAGAAGGGTTATCTAATGCTAGTTTCATTCTAATTGAGTCACTACCATATGTCACCCTGCAATAACAACGCAAGCAGCATGCAACTGAATACATATTTAATTCACATAATGGGTACAACAGTAGAAGTAATCAAGGCAGTTTGCCATAAGCCATAAAGAAATGTAGCTTGTTCCTATCAAGAAGCATTCTGCACGCGGGGAGAGCAGGATCACCGGGGAGAGCAGCAGCAGCAGCGCTGCATTGCTGCGGATGCTGCAAGGGAAGGGGGGAAAAAAAACCCCAAATGCGCACGCACGCGCCCCTGCACGGATTAAAGGCGAGGAGCTGATTCGACGCAAATGGAAATCAATGGCAGAATATTGTCGACGGATCGTTAGCCCCCTCAATATAATTAACAGTAATGGATTTATTGGCAGAAACTTAATGATTTGAATGTTAAATACCGGCCTGGAATTTCACTGCGCAGTCCAGCCGAGGCAGTCGCTTTGTTTCCAATTTCAAAAAAGGACTGAAAATTGGAAAATAAACCCGAGCCAGGCAAACGTGAACTCTCGCAGCACGGGCTCGGCGGCCGTCCCCGCGCTCCCGCTCACCCTCAGCTCCGAGTGGCACCTGACAGCCCCGCGCGCTCTCACTCACCGCCTTCATTTCCTCCCGCAACGAGAAGATTAATACGATTGAGGACCACTCATCAATATCTTTGGACAGATCAACCAGAGTTTTCATTAAAGCCATATTAATGCTTTTGGATGCACAGCTGCGGACAGGTTAGGCTTCAAAAATAAAGCCCAGAGAGGAAAGGAAAGAGGATAGGAACAGAAAGGGAGTGGTGTCCGCTCCCGGCCGGGAATTAATGGCAAGCCGGCCCTTTCCCTCATTAGGGGCCTCTCCCACCAACATGTTTTGATGTATATTTCATGAGGATAAACAAGCATTCATTTCACTTTGGGAAGGTGCTTGCCGTAATGTATTGGCAGCCTCACCGGCAATGAGGGGACATTAATTTCAATCCTGGTGTTTAAACACTTTGGTGAGCCCCCATCACTCATCCCCTGCTCAGCACAGAGCGGTGGCGGGGGCCGCGGGCACCCCCTCGCACCCAGCCCGGCCGGCTGCTGCGCTGGGGCGCGGAGGGGCATCGAGCAGCGGCACGGACTGGCACGTCACCGTGCCGGCGTTTGCTTTCCTTCTGGGAGACCCTACGTGGATGCGAGCGTCCCATCTCCCCACCGTGAGAGGTCCCAGTGGCCGCGGGAGGGACGATCGCCGGGAAAGGAGGTGGTCCCCCTGGGGAGGAGGGATGGAGTCCATCATGGACTGCCCACCAGCTCTGCGCTCCTGCAGAGCCTGCTGGAGTTTGTTTGCCACTGAAATTGCTTGAACGGGAAAGGGGAGGCTCTACCTGGCCGCTCGCCTTGGGGTGCAGTCTTCAGCCACCCCACGCATCAGCCCGGAAAGGCTCCCGGACAACATCCTACCCACCAGAGGCATACACGCTCCCAGTCTATGCCTGGAAATGCCCTCCCTGGAGAACAGGCTCCAGTGAACGTCTGCAGCTACAATGAACTACAGAGCCTGCCATCGAGCTGCAGCAACTCCTTGCCAAACCCTCTGCTGCTCTGGATGCCAAACCCTCACACGGGTTCAAGCGGACACTGGGCGAGTTGGTGGACAGAAATCTGATCAACGCCTGCTGAATACAGACACCATACATCATGTTGCCACCTTACTTTTTCTATGAGTCTTCCCAAGATATGTAGTTTTGGCCATTGCTGGGGACGAGATAATAGGACAGCTCAATTTTCTGCCTGAGCCAGTTTGGCTGCTCTTCGGTCCTCTCAGGCTCCTACTGAGAAAAGGGAGCAGGACATCTGTGCTGGAAGACTCCTGGCTGTGCAGAGCCCTCTGCTTGCATCCTCCACCTCTGCACCCCCATTAAATGAGAATAACAGCAGTTTTTCCCAGAGGGGTGCTGCAGAGCAGCCTCTTAAAGAGAGGGGGTTCCTCAGCCCGGTAACAAAAGCCAGATATCACTTCGAAAACAGCCTGTCTGAGACCAGAGACAAGAGACCAGATCTTCCCATGAGGACCCACCGCACACATCTCCTTCCAAATCAAACACTGTTCTGGGGTAGCGCCCGCAGCCAGCTCCCAGCGCCAACTGTTGGGCAGATTTTCTCACTTATATCCTGCACTCCTCGATGGCATTTCGGAGATGCCCAGGTTATACGTGAGAAAATGCCCACAGCGTTCCCAAGGGAAATGCAGCAAGGGAGCAGCCAGCCGCGTGCAGCAGTGGCTGCGTCTTCTCCCCATCGCTGGCCCTTGGCTCCTTGCATGCACCACTGAACAAATGGAGCTGGCAGCAACTGTGCCGAGGAGCGAGAGGGAAAATGAGGAAGAAAAAAGTCCTAGAAAAGGACATGGGGTCCTGCTGCACAGAGGAGAGCAGTACCGACTGAAGAAAGAGTGGCTGGAAAGACAGCATCACTTTTATCGCTCTCACATGTGTATAGGAGGCAATGCTGCTTGATGAAAGGCTTTTTAGAAATAATTAGCGGGTTAAACATATGGAAACTGCAGAACAGGAAAATGATGCCTTTATAAAATAGTGACATGTTGTTTACGTGCATGCTAAGGGTTTTGCCTCTCAGCCCTCCCTGAACATATTCATCACCACCCAAAAGGTAAGGGGAGCTCCAGCCCAGTTCCCTCCCCGCAGAAAGAGGTCACATCAAAAGGCTAACAAATACTCATCTCAAGAGACGAGGCAGATGAGCACAGGGAGGGAGATGCACTGCGCACCACTGCAGTCAGAGCGAGGGTTTTCAAGCGCTCAATGTTTAGGGTCTACCCCACACGAGGCTCCACGCACACCTCCAAGCTCAGCAGGCAGGAACCAGCCCGCAGGACCACAGTCCCGCAGGAGATATCTCGGAATGGCCGCATCTTCATGGAATACAGCACAGTGAACACGCACAGTCTACGGCCTTTTGAACGCAGGGCTTCTTACTGCTGTACAACAGGAGCGGGTCTTGCTGCTGCACTCGGTAATTGTGCTGGCACCAGCGTGGGAAAGGGCAGCTTCAGAAGTGGACTCAGCCCCTCTGTCCTCCCAGCAGCGGTGACGGCTCCAGAGCAACAAACGCCAACTCTTTTATAAGAAACAGAGAACGAAGTGGTCTCTGAACAGAGAGAAGCTAGCTGGCCACATCGCGCTGGCCGGGTGAGAGCAGCGCAGGGGGCAAATGAGCTGCCCCAGCCTCCTCCGGTCTCACCAGCTCCACGCACCAGCAACCTGCTTCCCTGAGTATTTTGAAAGCAAGTAAAGACAAGGGCTCTGTGAAAAGCACAGCCAGCTATGATTTTCATCTCTGTCCCTTTTTCTTCCTCCTGCTTTTATTCTTCTGCCTCTCTTTTCATTCACCAAATATGCAAGGAACCATGCACATAAGGTAGACTTAAAAGGGGTTACAGTATCTGAGAACACATCAACAGCTCTCTAGGAATGCTGTAGAGACATTGTGGTTACTTTATATTATAAAGCACTCACAAAGACACATAGACACGCACTCCTATCTATCTCCACAAAAATGCAGGCAATACCATAAAAACATTTCTCCTTTCACTTTAGTTTGTGTGATCTGCTTTGTGGGAATGTTGTAGAGGCAGCAGAACTGTCTCCCTTCTCATCGACGTGCCTGCTTGTTTTTGAGAGTAAAAAGCTTCTTTAAGAAGAAAACACATTAATGCCTAAAAAATAGCTTAAGACAGGAAAGCTGCTGGGATCAGAGCCACCAGGCAGCAAAGCACTGAAGGACAGAAACCGTGTTGTCCCCAAACACATCTTTTGGGGCATGATCCCAATGACAGGGTTTTCATCAGCATCAGCTGCTTCAGGAGGCACGGCTACGCCATGGCACTCGACAGCTAATCCAAAAGTCTCCTCCTGCCCCTACTCAGAGACTGCTGGGGCCTGTGTCCCTCCCAAAAATTCCCCCTAAATCTCTGTCTTGACTTTTGCAAAGAGAGACGTCTCCCGCAGCATCGCAACGCACACTGCAGATCTGATGGCAGTCTCCTCGGAGACGCAGCCGGGCTCTGTGCCGTTGGGTAGATGACAAACACACTCCTTGGTGGTACGGCTAAAAACCAAACCACCAGCTACACCTTCCCCTGCCACACAACACCCAATCTGTACGCACCGTATTCATATCCATGCCCATACCCCTATCTCTGCCTTGAAACAAAGGCCAAATGTCCCACCACTGTTAACCCGTTGATGCCTAGCAAAGTTACCCGGACCCTCAAAGCTTCCCAGTCCTGTTCGGGCCACTGGAAAAGACAGATCCACGGTCTGGAGCCGTATGGAAAATCCCAGGGTGTTCCCTCCCTCTGCCCCCCCTCAACGTTCAATAATCCTGTTAAACTGAACCCTGGCTGGATTAATCTCTTTCCCCAGACAAATGGGCGATTATTCAGGCGTCACATTGGGATTTTTAGGGTTTGTGTGCATTTCTACTGATCTTCTCTTGGCTTCTTTTGTAAATGGCTTTTACCGCTCCCCCGACAGCACGCACGATTCAATTCAGTCTCTCTATTAACGTTTCAGATACAAATACCTGCTCCCCAGGGCTACCCACAACAAACAGCGGCAGAGCTTTGGGAATCCTTCCTCAGTTCACTACCAACATTTTGGTGGCCAGAAAAGCCTACAGCTACTCTTATTTGTCCTTAAGTCCTCTCTTCTGCAAAGCTTGCTGAGAGAAGCTCTGCAAATATTCGACACGCACAGCCTAAGGCCAGCACGTCCAGAAACCAGCCCACTGACCAAGGTGAATCTATCGAGTGCCTTGGGCAGCCTTGGATGAGGAAGATCCTACTGAAGTCAACAGGATTTGGCACCCAAACACCTGGCTGTAAACATGTCACTCGACCAGGAAAACACTTAGGCGAGAACATTAGGTGGCTGCTTTATCTCCTGCCCAGGAGAATAAAGTTGCGACCCACTAGGAAAAGCAAGAAGAAAACCTGAAGTGACCTTGAAGATGGTACTCAAGTTTCTTGCCTGGGTAGCGGGAGACGACCATGACCGGGGGGATGTGCGCGGGTGACGGCGTGCAGCGCGCATGGGGGCAGGAGGCATCTGCATGCCCCACGCCGGTGAGACACGCGTGGGCCCTGGGTTCCACAGGGGCACACTTCCAGCACGGTCTGTGTCCTTTTTTTCAGTAACCAAAGAAATGATTTGGGATCAAGCAACGCAGTCTCTACCTTGCATGAAAAAGAAACACAACTGTGGGGCTCCTTTACTCTCCCAAGCATCCCCTTAGAGCAGAGCCTGCATCTACCGGGCCACCAGCTCAGATTCCATCATCACACATCTGCCTTCCTATGCACATGATGATATGTGTGCATATACAGACACAGGCATACACACACATATAGGTGTTTATTTCTGTAAACAGAATGGAACCAGGCAGTGTTTAAATAACTTTATGTTCTTTGAAAAATCTGCTTTTAAAGGTTCTTCACTCCCAACCCCAAATAATGTCACATAAAAGCCAACAAACACTTCTGCACTGGCCAGATGTTCTCCCTGCATGTCCTCAGCTATATTTGTATACTTCAGTGACTACAATAAGTTGAAACTAATTTATACTCTGGTTTGCCCTGCCAACACAAGCTGAATAGGAGAAGCCAGCTGGACTGTGCAGCTACAGCACTGCGTACCAAGCTCCAGCATCCTCTCCCTGTCCAAGCCTAGCCAAGGCACAGGTAGGCAAAGGAGCACGCTGTCCCCTTGATGCCAACGTGACTCTTCAGCTGACAGCAAAGAGAAAAGGCAGAAACCAGAAGACATCTCAGATCTCCAGCTGGGAATGAAGAGCTCACTGGTATTTGCGGTACTGACAGCCTTCCCTTCAGTGGGATACTCACATTCCCTGGTCCTTTTTTCCCCAGAAGCCCCAAGAGTCTTGGGAGAGATGAGACACTCAGCACTTGGTACCATAAAGCAAAACGCAACACAAAGCAAGGCTGTTCCTCCAGAAAGACGGGACAGACAGACCAAGCCTCAACAATGAGGTTTCCCCTTCTACTTAAGGCATCCTTAGAAAACACAAATCAGTATTTCGAACTTCTCTGTGAGGTCTGGTTTGTGGCTCTCAGGCATTTATGACACACCACACGCTTCACGACACTGCCAAGGACAGATGATGCTCTGCCAAGTCCTGCCCAGATCGTGCTGGCCATCGGGGACTGGGGACAGTGCTGGAGGACTTTGGGGCTCAACACCGAGCCCAGGCACACACCCTGGCTGCAGGGGCAGCAATCCCCATGAAAGACCCTGGGCATCTGAGGAGAGATGCTGTGCAACTCTGCAGAAATCCTTCCCATTCCCTGCGCAGTGAAGGACAGCCTGGGACGCCAAGCAGACCAAAAAGCCATGAAATCTGAGCGCCCCCACCCTCTCCCCTAATCAGGATGGAGATAACCCAGGCAAAATTCCCATTAACCAGCTAATGCATATAACAGTGTTTCCCAGCCATGGCTCCTAGTGGCTAAATAACAGTCTTTATCCCCCAATTTCCCTTCATCATTTGTCATCTTCTTTCAAATCAACTCAGTATTTCCTGAATCCTCAAGTACTAACAGACTAGAAAAAAAGCCAGAGAGGAAAGTGCTTATGACTCACTTGAAAACTGGTTAATGTTTCCCACCTCTCTCCCTTCTCACCTCACCGAACTTCCCCCTTTCCACCCTGGGCCTCAAGACACTTCCCAAGCAGTCAAGCAGCCACGGAACGGGCTCAGAATCGCTGCATGGGGAGAGAAAATACGAGTGGCTCGCAAAAATGCAGACGTACCACAGTGCTAGGAAGAGAGAAGCACAAACAGGACCTCCAGCAGACACATTTTCTATTCCCCCTTCCCACTCTAAATTAGCCCAGGCTAAATCCAGCCCTGCCTCTGAGCACCGGCCCAGCTGCAGGAGCATCCTCCGAGCAGGACGCGCGGCACGCTCCCCGCTCCTGCAGCCTGACCCGCCGCTGCCCACAGCCCCAGTCAGGCCAACGTCCCCCAGCCTCGGGGGGGAAGCAGGAGAAGGGGTTTCTGCAGCAAAAACGGGTCAGGAGGGTGCAGAGGAGAGGCAGAGGGGGCTGCACCGAGGGCTCGGGAGATGTATACGGAGAAAGAAATGAGGAAACAGCACACGGCAGTGTTTTGTGCCCAGTGCTCAGCTCCCACGCGAGGCCAATCCTGCCATCTCCAAAGTGAGACAGAAAGAGACAAGATTTTTTTTTTCCTCTTATTTCCGCGCCCCCC
>VXAL01012091.1:78118-139868 GCA_013399475.1 Chauna torquata
CAAAGTTCCCCTCCCTCCCTTTGCTTTCTAACACCCTGCCACATTGCCAGACAAATTGTGGGAGGGCAATTCAGGGGCAACCCAAAAGCAAAGCAGAATGGCTGCGCTGTACTATGCCAGGGAAACAATGAAGCGAATGCGAAAATAAAATCAAAGATGAGGGAAGAGGGCTTTTAAAAAGATACAGGAAAAAGCAACGGCAGCACAAGAAAAGGGGAAGGGGGTGGAATTCCTCTGGAAATCATTAATACTCCAGGAACCTTCAGGACTAAACCTGAATACAGACACTTAAGCTCTCAGCTCTGCCATTAACGCTAGGGCCTAAATTATTGATCTTTTGCCTTTATCAGCATAACAGTCACGTCCCGGTATCAAGATCTAACTACACTGCGGTCCCTGTGCTGCAGCCACTGAAATAATTAGGAGAAATTCTCATTAAAGCAGAGTGAAAGGTTCAGAGATGGAGACAGAGAAAAGGGTCTGGGAGGGTGTTTAATGTCTTCCACGGGGTCGAGAGAGCACTCTGATCAAATCCCTGTGCAGGGCCTGGGGATGACAGCTTATCAGAAGGAAAAGTACAAACAGCAGGCTCGGCCGTACTGTACAGGCGCGCACACACCCCTGGCGAGAGCACGGCCCCACGCGCAGCCGCGTCCACGCGCCTACCAGGGAAAGAATAAAGGCAGGTAGGGGAAGAATGCATGAAAATAAATAAAAAGGAAAAAAAAATTAATAACGGAAAAGCCACCGTGGGCTCGTCCGGGGTCTCATGAATTCACTCTGGCAAGAGAAGAGCTTGGAGAGGGAAGGCAGGCACGGGGTACGTGGACAGGCGAGGTGGTCTGCAGCGAGCCCCTGCCGAGCTGGGGTCTGGGGAGAGGGGGATGCTGCGCCGGGCCGCGGCCCCAGCCCGCTCCCAAACGCGCGGCTCCCGCTATCGATCTCAATGCGGCCCGCGCCGGTCAGAGCACCGAAAGGAAACCGCAAATCAAAGAGGGATACGGCAAAACCGAAGCGAAACCGAGCGGCCGAGGAGGGAGGGAGGAAGCCTGCCTCGCGGCGGCACCGCTCCCAGCCGGGCCCAAAAACACGGTGGGAAAAATTAAAACAGGGGGGAAAAAAAAATGACACCCCTGCCACCCACCGGACCCAAAACCTCTGGAAACGTTTCACAAAGCACAGGGAAAATCACAGTCTTGTGGGCAGCTGAAAGAAGTCGCTGGAGATTTCAGCTCGACTGGGGAGGGGGTGATGGCGAGATAAGGCAAACGCTGAAGAGGGAGGGAGAAGGATGAGGATGAATGCAAAAAGCCTGTCCCCTCCCCCCCGCACACACAAAGTTTGCCTATATTTAACGTCAACGCACTGTAATTTAAAAGAAAAATTCCATTTCACTCAGCTAATCAGAATGGTTAGAGAGACCATTACCACAAACACTGGGAACATCTGAAATTGATTATTTTTTACTTCATTCAGTTAATGAAATCCTCCAGCGACCAGGAGCGAGCGCGGTGGATGGTTCTGCAGGAGCCGCCGGGGCGGGGAGGGCACGCCGCGCCGCAGCTGACCTTTCTGCCCAGGGCTGCGAGGGAGAGGTGCGGGGGGTGCGGGAGCCGGGCTGGGCTCTCTTCCCACCATTTTGTGAGGCTGGAGATATTTAGCATGGACAGCACATCCCGTAAGGAGCACCACATCATTAAATGTCTTGGGCTGGTGCGGCAGGGAAGAGAAATGCAGGATGTCACTGCCTGATACGGAGAAGACTCTGAGGTTATTTATTAGCGGACACTTACCACAAACTGCATTTTCTCCATTTGCATTCGATATGCTGCAGCCAGCTTAGCGTTGCGAAAACACATGCAGGATGGAGGAACCAGCACCTTCACCTGCCCCTGTCCTCCCCTCCTGCCTGCCGCCTATCTCGTCCCCTCCCTGCCAGCCCCCCAGTGCCACCTCCACGCCGTCTATCTGCTCCGCACGACCTCGTCACGCCAACTTTGCCGAGGAAGCTGAGAGGCTCCCTGTTGATGCCCTCCAACTCCACGGTTCGAGCAGCCAAGCCCTGGGGTCTCACCAAGGTTTGCCAAGCTCCACGGTGGCCGCCGGGCCACTGATTGCAGGACCCATCCTGCCATCCGGATCAGCACGCCACAGAGCCCGCAGGGCGCTTGGACACTCAGTCTTTGCCGCTGGGTACCAAATCCCTGCCGGCAGCGCCCCAGGGGCAGCCAGAAGCGTCCCTGCCCCGGTGCCAGCCAGGCAGGCAGGCAGGCAGGCGCGGGGCCGTGCTCCCCTCCATCCCGTGGCCGCAGCCTCTCCCCCACCTCCGAAAAGTGGCCGAGTGTAATTACGCAGAAAGCTCCACTGGAGCTATATCAATAAGACAGACGTCTGTTGTATCATTCTCTCTCAGTAAGGCATTTCTTCTCCCCAATTGCTCATATAGAATCATAGCCTAATAGCATGCTATTAACATAATTGCCAACACAACTAGTGTTCCGTGTCTCACAGCCATTTGCTTATTTTGCCATAAAGAATATCAAAAAACAGCCCGAAAACCCGCAGCCGGGCCGTGCGGCGAGGGGGACTGGCCGCTCTGCCCCGCCACCGGCTCTGCCAGCGGTTTCGGGACCCGCCTGGGAGAGGACCGGCTCCGGTGCCCGGTCTCAGCCGCGGGCTGCGGTGGCAGCGGGTTCAGACCAGACTCCCAAGCAGACGTGTGCTAAGATCTAAACGGATTCTGCCAGGCGAAATGAAATTCCCATTATTTTTAATTAATCCTTAATTAAAATATATTACTCCGCAGATTCCGCAAATCTCTCTTAATATGCAAATGCGGCCCATTCAAGGATATTTACATATCATTAATTAAAACGGCACATTCTTTCAGTCTAACAAGCTGGGAGCTGTGGCTGTTGCCACACTGGCAAGAAAGCCCAGCCTGGCACTGCCAAATTCATCTGCTAGAAAGATGTTAAGTGTCACGGCAGGAGGTGGGGACAGTGCGGGACAGAGCTGGGGGAGAGCAGATGGCTCCCAGGGCTACTCACACTGCGAAGCGAGGAGACGAGTTTGAGAGATCCCCGTCCAGCCCCCGTGGTTGTGGGTGCAGGCAGATGCCAGAAAAGCAGCCTGGATCCTGGGTGGAGCAGTGGACGCGCAGTTGCAAGGCAACATCCACCCAGGGAGGAAGGAGGCCCTTCAGCAGAGCCCCGTGCGTGGTCCAGGCTCTGATCTCAAGGTCAATGCCCACCCCACACGCGATGTCTGAGGGCAGCCAGTTCCCCGTGGCCCTTCCTGTTGGGGACACTTTGCTGTCCTACCGAGATCTCTCACCAGGGAGCACTCCCACTCTGCCCATTTGCCCCAGCCTTGGAGCACAGAGATCTCCCTGCTTCCAAACTATGAGACACCATCAACAACACTCGTTTGCCAGCACCAAATTCACGCTGGGCTGCTTCGCATTCAGAAGGGGTCAGACCCTACAAGACACGTCAGCGCTACCGCTCTTGGCCAAGGTGAAAGCACGGAGGAGGCGATGAGGTGTGGAGAGGGAAGAAAGCTTTCCGTCCCCCAGCAGTCTCTTCCTCCACCACTAGCAGGTGCCCAGCTCTCCAATACAAGCCTGCATCTCCTTCCTCATGTCGTGAGCAGAAGGCTCTTTGGGCAGCATCCCAACCATGGACACCAATGCCCAGCGACAAGCTCTGCTTTGGCAATTCCCACCCCGACCGCCTGTCCAGCAGAGCTGCGCACGCAGCGAGGGACCCTGAGATGCACGCGAATCGAGCCACAAGACAGCTGAGAGGTGCATCACTGCTCCAGCACGTCTAACTAGCAGGACGGCGATGGGCCAACAGCCCGGCAGGGGTTAGATAACCCAAAGGGCACTAGGGAAACAGAGGGTAACCTTATCGTATGTCTTAGGAGTCAGGGAGGGTGAAGGGAGATGCTTCTCCCTTCTCCTCATGGGCCACGCAGGATGCACGCTTCCCGGAGGACAGTCGTATGCCCCGAATCTCTCCCACCTGCAAAGCAAAGGGAGATGTCCACACCAGGACAGGCTGGGTAGGCCAGACCCACCAACAGCTTTGTCAGAAGATACAGAAAGCACACAGAGCCACAGCCGGAGATACAAAACCGCAGAGCGGCTCCACGGGTGATTTTTGCCGTCACACCAAGACAGCTGGGACGCCGCCTCTGCTCTGCCAGATGGAGTTGCTGTAGGACGTACAAGCCGTCACCGTTTGGTTTGTTGATAGCTGACCAGCCAAGGAAATCTGGCCCACGGACCATCTGGGCTGGCAGCCACCCATCAGCTCAACATCAGCAGGGCACAGGGAGCGCGCACACTGCTGGAGGGGAAACAGCTCCGGAGCCCAAGCACACCGCAGGGGAGCCTGCACCAAGCAGCACTTGCAGAGGCCTTCGAGATACAGCATACCTGCAGAGAAGCCTCTCCAGAGCATTAAAACATGAGTTTTCCAGGTAATTGAGCCTGGGTACTAGTCAGGCTCAAGCCCCTCACTCCTAAGAGCCATCAGGCTTGCATGCATGATGACAGCTCCCCGTCATCACTTGGGGCTTTCAAGTCTACTGTGTGCTGGTGTCAACAAGAAAGCACCCAAGCACTCAAAACCCAGCCAGCAGCCCTTCCATCCTCCACTCCCAGGGAAAAGAGGGCAGAACAGCAGAAAGGTCATGGAAAAGGAAGGCCACCAGCAACAGAAGTGTCTACACATTTGTGGCTTCACTGGTACCTGAAAACAAAGGCTGGCCAGGCCTCCACAGGGACACACCAGGACAGCGTTATTTCCCATCACAACTTGGATACTCAGCTCCTACAAACCAGGAGGATTTTAGCCTACAGGACTGATTTCCATGAGAATGACAGCCACATTCTGATTGTCTCAATACTGTCTCTATCTTCTTCCAGACGGAGCAGACAGCAGAAATTCAGCAAGCAGCTCCTCATGCTGGATTGACAGATATTCTCAACAACAATTAATAAGCCTCTGTCCTTCTCCAGTGCTTTTCATCAGATGACTTCAAAGTGCTCGAATGAACTTGTCTCCACCATACTCCAGAGCAGTAGCAAATGCTTATCAGCCTCTCTGCAATGACGAGGAAACTGAGGCATGCACCTAAGTGGCCTGTCCCTACCAGGCACTTCTGCACCCAGCGGCACTGCCTGCCATGACCCCGTATTTCCTGGGAAAGGCAGCTGGGAAGCAGAGCACCACATTGCTGTGATAACGAGGAGAATCTCGCAACACTCCTTCTGCATTAACAGGAATCACAACAGAGCTAGCAAACGTGTCGGTAAGAGTTATCAAGTACAACCCCTGCTCCTGTGATCCAAAGCAGAACAAAAGCCACCCAGCTGGGTAAGCCAACTCATAGTGCTGCGGTGAGCATCACCCAGGTCTGTCGCTGCCTGCTGCCTGGGTTTGGCAGGGATACTAGGGAAGGGTCACAGAATCACAGAATGGTTTGGGTTGGAAGGGACCTCAAAGACCATCTAATTCCAAACCCCTGCCAGGGGCAGGGACACCTTTCACTAGACCAGGCTGCCCAAAGCCCCATCCAGCCTGGCCTTGAGCACTTCCAGGGACAGGGCATCCACAGCTTCTCTGGGCAACCTGTTCCAGTGCCTCAGCACCCTCATAGCAAAGAATTTCTTCCAAATATCTAATCTAAATCTACCCTCTTCTAGTTTAAAGCCATTACCCCTTGCCCCATCACCACATGCTCCAATAAAGAGTCCCTCCCCAGCCTCCCTGTAGGCCCCCATTAGGCACTGGAAGGCCTCTGGAAGGTCTCCCCAGAGCCTTCTCTTCTCCAGGCTGAACAATTCCAACTCTGTCAGCTTTTCTCGTGTCTCTTTTAGCTCCTTCCCTCATTAGGTGCCACCAGCCTTTGGCAACGAGGGCATCTCGGGCTGCGTGCACCATCAGCCTGACCTGGCACGGCCATCCCGAGACACCTGGAGAATCCCACATCACAGAGGTACTTTCCACTCAACAGCTGTGTGCTTTCCCAACAAACAAGGCTGTTCAGGTCGCACGAGCCTTTGATTTCCCAGGTCTTCAGGGGAGAAGGAGACAGTCCCACTGTTTCCAGCAAACTGAGAGAACACAATATAAACTGCTTAAATCAAGATGACTTGGCTGCATTTCAATGCCTCCCATGGTTGTGAAAAGTGGCAATATCCCCACATAACAGATTGATACTCACATTGAGTCCATTTCAGGCTACACTTACCCCTTTCTACTGCACAGGGAATCGTTCTTTCAACAGACTGAGCCTTTAACCAAAGAGTCCTATCAAAGGGGATACTTGCATTTCTTTCTCCCTTGCCTTTTTTTTAGGATAGCTCAAACAAAACCGTGTTTTATCACAGACCGTCCCTGTAACACACGTTCACATCACTTAACTCCTCTTCAGACCTCTTTGCCACACTGGTATGCCCAGGGAGCCCACTGGGGCCATGCCAAATGTCCCAGCCAGCAAGCCATACACCAGCCCCCCGCCACAGGAGAGGGTCTTCCTACCTCCGCAGCCTCTCTGGCACCAAGTGCTTCTCAAGAAGCAAGTGGGGCCAGGCCAGGGGGGCATCTGGGCCGGGTCTGAAAGCCCCATCCAACCCACGTGCCAACCTGCCGAGGAAGTGGTCCATGCACCAGAGGCCACAGACAAAACCCACCAGCCTTCCCATCCTCACCTGCAGGCAGGTGATTCGGGAGGCCCTTCCTTCCGCCAGCCCCGGCACCACAGCCTCTGGAGCCACTAGATTTAAACCGCTTTTCAGAAAAGCCTCCAAATTGTCCAAATCCCCCCTCAAAGGCTGACCCCAACCCGGAGCGCCAGGACAGCACACGGACAGCACGCCACGAAGTGCCAAACGCTTGATGAATTATGACAATTACTACTCCCCTGGCATCTCTTGCAACAGAGAGGTGTTTTAACCTTGGTGGTCTTGGCCCTCGGCCAGCCGAGGTGATTAAATCGCGGCTCCCTCCACTCTCCCTTTGCAGTTCCAATTGCACGTGAAATTGCTCCTCACCTCCTGTCGCACCCAGCTGTGCCCCAGCCGCCCGCGCGGGGTTAAAAGCCACCGCCGGAGCCACAGCGTCCTGGAGCTGCCTGCGGCTCCTGGCCTGAGCATGGAGATGGGAAGAGCCGCGTCTAACATCTCCTCCTCTGCGTCTTCCTCCTTTCACTTGAGGTCTGCCGTGGTGCCCGGTGCAGCTGGAGGAGCAGGGCCGGGGTCCCCACACTGCTCCCCAGGCCAGGGACCAGCACCCGGGTGCCACCGTCCGGCTGCTGGGTCCTGCCCACGGCACACAGGGGCCAGGCAGACACAGGGTTACGGAGCAGAGGAGCAGGCGCCTGCTCCCCACTTCTCTCCGTGCTTCCCCCCTCAGCAAATGAGGCAAAACGAAAAGAAACGCAGTCTATTACGGCTTCATCTCCTGCCAAAAACAGCCCTCAAAGCCAGAAGTGGTGCAGCCAAACCCCCACCAAGGCCGTTCAGACCAAGGAAGAGGACAACTAATAAAATGCAGCTGGCTCAAGTGCAAGCAGAACGGAGCGGCCAGCTCTCTGTCGTGGCTGATCTCGAGGATTTAAAGAGAGAACAAGCCTTCTCCTGCCACAAGCTGCAGACTCAGCAGCAGACAGGGACTGCAGAGGGGAAGAAGCCCACGGACACATTTCTCTCTGCCCATCAAGCTCAGATCTACAAAAGCAGCCAGGGACAAGGGATGAGGCCATGCTGCTGCGACGAAGCTTCCCGAGGCCGGATGTCTCCATTTCCAAGCCAAATCCTCCATGCTGGGCAGAAGGGGGTCTCCAAAACCACGCTGCCGCTCGCAGCCCCAAGCCCTCCGACGAGGGCCCAGGTGCACGGCAGGAGGCATGGCGGGAGTCGGGTCTGTCCCAGGGATACACGGCAGGAGGGAAACAGAAAATAAATAAAAGGCAGAGCCGGGACGTGGCGAAGCAGCTCTCAGCTGCTGCTGTTATCAATACCACAGTCCCCAGAGGTTACCAAGCACCGAGACACCAAACCCAGCGTGCAAAGGGCTTCCCGACGTCCTAGAAAGGTTCGTAGCCATCCCCAGGGCAGCCTTGGCTCCTGCTCGGCTCCTCCGTCCCCCGCAGAGCCCAGCACCTCTCGGCACAGCCTCCGGCTTGCCCCGTTTTGGGGGAACGGCGGGGACCAGCAGCCGCGAAGGGGATTGGCTCCAGCAACGCACGCTCCGCCATGGTACTAATCCCACATCAACATGCTCACCACAGCTGAAGCAGCCGATGTAATGAAAAAGACTATCCATGAGGAGATAATTACATTACAAAACTATTTTAAATCAATGAGAGCCAAGACGGATGTGGCAGGGAGGCTGGGGACAGGCTGCTGTCACTCCAGGTTTCCTGCCACCTCCAAGGGCTGCATGCCCTCGCTGCAAACCCTGCAAACCCCCCAGCACCCGCAAGGCAGGGGGCCCCCGAAGCCTCCCGTGCAAGGGGCTGTGTGAACCAGGAAAGAGGAATGATGAAGAAGAGCAAAACGTGGCCCAGAAGCGGCCGTGTTTGGCTTACGGTGCCGCTGCTCTCATGACGGGCTGCAGCTCGCTCCGAATTTGCTGGACCCGGAGATGGGGGATTGCAACTTTTGCTTAAAACACCTTGCAAAACTAATCCCGCCGTGAGGTTGTGACCCACGAGGAAAGCTAGGAGCTTGGAAACAGCCACGTGATTTTTAAGCCAGCACTTTTACGCCCACTGGTGCTTCCAGGTGGCCCCAGAGCGTGCAGCGTGGACACGGCCACGCAGGTCTGGTGATGCCAGGATGTGCTCAGCTGTGGGGACAAAAACCAGGCTGTCCCCATCAGAAGGGCACCCAGGGCCAAGGACAAAGCCACCACCTTTGGTACGACAGCACGGCCATCCTCAAGGAGAAATCCCAGCTGCGCAGAAAACAGCTTAAACAGAAAAATAGCTGGAAAAAGGAAAACCCTAGAACCAGACGAACACCTACAACACACGCTGCCCCCCTTTTCCCCTCCCTGCCTCCTCTTTCGCCTTGTTCTCGCTCTCCCTTTCCCAGGCCAGGTTTAATTTGACACCTTGAGCTTTGGTAACGAGGTGGGGAGAGAACAGCCACAGCGGAATTCATTAGGCTGAGCACTGCAGGGCCCGCTCTCGGCGCGCTAATGACATCGGAGGATAGGGAAACGAGACAGCCGCCACGCCGGATGAAATAAACATGAGCACTGTCAGCGCTGACAGCAAAAGGGACAAAATAAGGCAGGTAGAGACCTTTCCCCATCCGCTCAATGCAAAGCGACAGCTTCCACAGCCCTCTTCCCACAGCTCCTCTTTGCCCTGCACTTGGGAAATCGAAAGGGTGGGGGAGAAGGGGAAGGGAGAGAAAGCGAGCGATTAAACCACCCCACCGTGGCACATGAGCTCCTTCCATCAGCTTACGGAGCAGAGGAACCCCACTCGTGCCACCTCCTTCCAGCAGGCCGGGCGCGGGTATTGCACAAGTGCCCCCCCCCGGCCCCCAGGCAGCGAACCAGCAGGGAGCTGGTTCTGCAAACATTCAGCATCCTGTTTGCTTCTGGGAACGCCCAGGCAGCTGGAAACACCACATTTTGCTCACCTGCAGACCTTCATCCCAAGTCCGGCAGTAGCACCCAGGTACATCAGCGCTGCTGGGGCAGCAGCACTGCAAGAGTGATGCGCAAATTGCAAAGGGCAGGAAAACCACAGAGCTCAAACCTCGTCAAATTAAAAGAGCTGTTCAACCCTGCCCCTTGTGACCGCCCAGGACACGCAGAGCACCCCACAACAGGGCAGGCTGTACTTTCACATTGGAAGGTTGCACCTCTGGTAACCTGGGTCCCCTGCAGATAACCAGTCTTCAGAAACAAATGAACTGAGAGCTTGGATGACCGGCACCGGACCAGAAGCCAGGGAATGAGAGCTGTGGAGAGGAGCGACCAGCTTACGTGGGATCAAGAGTTACAGGGAGGAAAGAAGACTCTGGGAGAAAACCGCCTTCCCACGACAGCTCACCAGATCTGATGCTGGACTACAGGGACAGCGTGCTTCTCTCCCAGGATCACCCAGTGATGCTGAAGTTTCAGAAAGCAGATCTCAAGGAAGATGCGTCCGCTGGCCTTCCCAGCATTAATTCTGCTCCATCTTGCGATGACTTCAGGGCCAAGTGCAGCTCTGCTTTGTGCTTTGCTCTGCCCACCACTTCCTAAATACATCAGCCTGGGCAACAGCCAGGACACAATCTCCTTCAACGCCCCTGATGCTCTGCAGGGTGAAATGCTTCCCACCCCAAAAGCAATTGGCATCAAAAGCAGACCTTTCTTTTCCTCCAAAAGGTTGACCTGTCTCATCGCTCCACCAAGGGAACTCCTGCCATCCACATCCAACACACAGCACAAGAGTCCATCTGCTCAACGCCAGGCAGATGGCTTGGGGAGATGGATACTCTCTCCCCATCACGACTTTGAGTTTTCTCCTTGGGTTTGGGGACAATTTTTTCTGGCTGGGCAAAATTTCCAGAAGGCTCTTTTTCCGCATCTTTGCTCCAGCACTTTTGGTGCTCCCACAGCTGTTGGCTCTGCTCCCTGGACTCTGCAGCACACAGGAGGGAAGGGCACCCAAGGGAAATAAGGCAAACCTCTGGAGCGCAAGAGCCCAGATCACCACTCCTGTAATGGCTTCTGACCTGTACCTGGTCTCAACAAGTCACATGTACACACCTGCCTCAGTTTCCCCACCTATTAAAACAGCAAAATCCCCATCTGGCCCTTTTTTCCTCCTGTTCTGAGCAAAGGATGGGACTCATTGTCAGATACATGGCCAGCTTTGCTGGATGTTTCACCACCCTCATTTCCACCCCAGCGAAAAACCCCACACATTGATGGGAATATGGGACCCATCATATGGTTTAAATGACCCAGGGCTGTTTCCAGAAGTCCACTCAAAGGCCAGAAACACTTCCAGGCTCAGCCGCTCACCCTTCGTTCCATCCTCTGCTTTTATTCCCTCCCCCCACTCCCCCAAGCATCCCTTGAAAGCGAATGGCAATTGAGTTTGTAAGTCCCTATTCATCAAGGAAATTAATTCCTTATGCATAATTCATTTCTTTTGTCAACTTTTTTTTTTTTTTCCAAATGCTCCCAAACGCATCAGGAGTGGAAGGAGCAATGGGAGAATGGGAACGCAGGAGGCTGAGGGGTGGGAAGAAACAGCTTCGCTATAAGCTGCCTAGCTTACGCCCTGAACCGGCACGTCACCCCAGCTCCCAAGGTGTCACACAAGATTTCAGAGGAGAAGGGAGGCCGTCACAAAGTCTGAGCTACCAACAAACAGTGAGTTTGCTGGTGGGACAGAGAAGACCTGTGGGCTAAAAGTTTGTGCAATGTCTGTGTTGTTGCCTAAGCCTGCAGGTAGGCGAGCTGAGGATGGTCTTGCTGCAGCTGAGTGACATCTCAAGTGACAGCTGAGAGCCCCAAGAGAGGTCCAGGACTGGCACAGAGCAGGGGCACCTGGAACAAGCTCTGACGGTATAAAATCACAGCGCTCTAGAGCTGGCTGGTGCCTGAACCAAAGCGGGGCGGCAGCCTCCCATCAGCCTTTCTGTCCTGCCCACGGCAGACTTCCCCCGGCCTTACGCTGCACTGGACGGGCATGTCCTTCAACAGCTACCCTCTCTGGGTCCAGAGAGAGCTATCCAACCTTCACCGTATGTCTTGTCTGTAAGGAGGCATCCGCCTGTCTGGGTTATTTATGGAGGAGAGCTCTGGAGCTGTGTCAGAGCCCTGGAGACTGCCGGAGCTTTGCAGACACGTTTACCTTGCCGCAAGCGTGAGTCTGTAAGGAGGCCCGCAGGTAACACTCCCACCTTGCCAGCTGCTGGAAGGACGGCCCAGGAAGAAAACCTGGTTGCAGCAGGAATCGCTGGCTGGAGACGAGCCATGCCTGCACTCGGAGAGGACTCCGAGCCCCCAGTTCCTCCAGCATCAAGGATGGCCCCATGCCACCAGCAGCACCCAGTCCAGACTGGAAGAGCTGGAGCCACGTGCAATGCCGTAACCCCCGCAGAATGCTGCCGGTCCCAGCAGGGTCGGGTAGGACAGCAGCTCGGGTTACAGGGCTCAGTTTACCATTGACCTATCTACATTTACGCTCGGATCTCCTCACGCAGCCAGCAAACCAGCTTTAGATACATGACCAAAAAAGACTGCAGTGCACAGGCTCGTGCTGCTAATCCCCAAACTTGACGAGAAGTTCACACGCAGCACTCACACCCACGTACAGCGACTTCCCACCCTGCAAGCTGGGAAATCCCATATAAATAAAGCTTAATTACTGCTGCTCCAACACAGCACACACAGGCAAAACACACGGTAGCCAAACAAACAGCAAAGCCCTGGGATTTCCCAACTCCTCCGTTCCTTCGCAGACCAGACCCTCCAGCTGACGCTCAACCAAAGCCAACACAACCATCACCCAACCTGCAAAGCTCACACCTTTCATGACCAAATTTCTCTTTCTGCTAGGGAGGGGGAGACACTTGTATAGTGAAGTTGAATTTCTTTATTGCTTCTGCTCTTGTAGCTCTCAGTAGCACTAAATAAAAAAGGAAAATTAAGGGACGTGCCGAGATGCCACAGCCACCTCTGACTCCTCTGCAGAGGGGCTACAGCCCTGGCTGCATCCTGCCCCAGCCCACAGAGCAAAAGGTAGCATTCACGCTGCTCCCTGCACTAAATTTGGACAGTAAGTAACGCCACCTTGTCACGGGGGTACAGAGAGCGTTTGCAACGCCCCATTTAACTGCACTGTACTCCTATCCACAGGCTTCATCAGCATATTTCAGCGGCGCCTTGATGGATGAAGATAGATGGCAGAACATCATCCTTGGTGAAATCACTGTTTTATCAAGGTTAAACCATCCTCACGCTGCACCACCTTCCTTTGTTGCTCCGTTTCCAATCACGAAATTAACGTCAGACGTAACCCGCGTTTGCACAGACCCCTTTCATCCCCTCCCAGGGTGCGCAGGGAGGGGACGCACGCAGAGCCCTCGCCCACCCCCAGGCCACTCTCTGCTGAGCCCTTCCGGCTCTGTGAGCCACGAGGACCTGAATAAACCCCAAAATCCAGCCGGATTTCATGAAGTTGCCTCTGTGTCACGGACGGCCAGTGAAAGTGCAGCTCCGCTCTCTGTCAGGGTGCTCCAGCAGCTCCCACGAAAGCCAAAGGACCCCCCGTCCGTCTCCTTTCACCCTGGCACGCTGCATCCGCTGGCACATTTCTGCGCGCTGAGAGCTAGGACGGGGGGGAGCAGAGGACGAGGAAAGAAAGCAGGAGGCAGGTAGGCTTTCGGTGGAGCCAGATGGCCTCATGGTTAAGGTACGAGCTGGAAGGGGATGCAGAAGGGAGGCACCACAATCGATGACCTTTTTGCATTGTGAGCGTGGCTGGATGCAAGCCTGAAAGCCAGGGAGGAGGCAGGAAAAGGGCACCGGAGCCGGGGAGGGAGGGGAAAGGCTTTTATCTCCGGGTCACAAGTTCAACCCCAGCCCAGGTGCACGGCGACAGAAAGCTGTCGCCTTCTGACACCCCTGCAGCAGCCAGCTGGGCAGGCTGATGGATGTCCCCTGACGGATGTCCCCGTGGCTCCCAGCACCCCACGTCCCCACCTGGCTCGCCGAACCTCCTCCCAGCTCCCCCCGAGAGCCGTCCAAGGACGGACATCACATGCGTGCCGTGGAGGGACCTTGCGTGGCGTCACAAGGCCCCGGAGTGCCTTGGGTGAAATCAGAGGAGCCCTTGTGACTCTGCACGTCCATCCCACTGGAAACCTTAGATGTCCGGCTCCTAAGTCACTTTGGCCCGGACTTCGGAGGCCTCTCGGGGCTGACTTGTCCCCTCCCCGGAGGCGAGGCCCCAGCGGGAGAAGAGCACCTGTTATCCTGGTGGCCTCGAGCCAGAGGCCCATCTGAGAATTCGATCCCGGTGACTTGGGAATATGTAAGGGCAGATAATTAAGGCGGATAGCACGCAGCTTTTAAACAGCCTGCAGGAAACCTCTGCGTAGCCCTGGGCTCCTAAGTACCTTTTAAAATCTGCATCCCCCTTTATAGCACCGCTTCCCTCCGCAGGGTGCTATTAAGTTACGAGAGTATCTCTGGGCCCGGGGCCAGCTGCTGTTTTGTGTGGTCCCCATTAAACACAGATGGGTCAGGGTGCCTCCTGCAGGGAGACCTGCTTTGCCCCTAGCTTTGCATCCCCGCAATGAAGAAGTCAGCCTTGGTGACTAGGATTTCTACCCATCCCGCCACTCACTGCCGACGCACTGCATAGATTCCCTTAGTGCTTCCTAACCAAGGCTCAACAGTGCTTTGCAACGAAAAAAAGAAAAAGATGGCTTGCAAGGAACCAATCATCAGCTTCACAGCCAGGGAAACTGAGGCACGGGCAAGGCTGGGGGCTGGCTCAGGTTCACGACACGCAGCAGCATCACTGCACAGCCACCCCCTGCTCCCCCGCGCCTCCTCTGGACCGGCTCCAGACAAAGGAGCACGGAAGGTGCTCGCTTACAGCGGGCCAGGTCTGCGGGGCTGCTGGCTGACCCCTCCTCCTCCTGCGGGACCTCTCCTTTGCTCCTTCACCAGCGGGGAAAAGCATCTCCGAAATGCAGCGTAGCAGCCGGCTGACCCTGGCAGGCAGCGACCCAGGGAGAAGGGCGCTTACCAAGCCCCGCTGCAGTATCTGCTGCCTCCGATGGCACCCACGCGCGCACATACACACGCGGACACACTCAAGCTTTCCGGGAGAGGCAGCTGGAAAACTCCAGGCTGGTTTTATGCTTTGGGGCTGTTTCCCCGTGCCAACAGCTCCGGAGCAGGGCAAGCCTCGCGGTAGCTGCCCCGTCCCCTGCCCGCTGCCCCCGTCCCCTGTGGCGCTCGAGTTTGCAGCAAGGAGCCCTGCGGAGACGGAGCCTGGGATGCGATGCTTCCAGGGAAGTTTCCTCCGAACTCACGGTGCAGTGCTTGGCTTGCACTCCAAAGCACCGTGGTTTATGGCCCTTATAAAAACATTTATATAGAAACTGCATGTTCCTATGCATATAAGGCCAATGTCTTCAGACTTAGGCAGGCCCCAACACCATATTCAGGCGCAGGGAATAACCCGGCTTTCCAGTGAACAGAGCACATCCAAAGCTGGAGACAAACCAGCCAGCATCTCCGAAAACCTCGGTGAGTGCTATATATGGATTTTGGAGCTCAGGCTTAGTTCACACTGGGAAAAGAGGCCAGGATAGCTGTGCTGACCAGCACATGAGATGCGGCTATAGCAATGAGCGCCCAGAAAACTAAGAGGAGGATTTACAGCAATAAAAAGAAAAGCAGAAGGTGGAGGTCTCTTTCCCTTGTCAAAACAGCTCACCCCATCCACACAGCAGGGAGGTAAATGAGAGCATGGGTTAAGCAGCCGCAGCTTACACTAGATCCTCAACACAAAGTGCTGGGGGGGGCAGGGAGGAGGCAATATAAGCAAGACTTTCTGCAGAACAAATGCCATCAAAAACCACATAAATGTAGCAGCAGAAGCTCCAAACAGCACAGATCTGGCTTAACAAGACATCCAGGTTGCTAATGGGAAGCATTTGAACCTTTCAGTTTTGCAAACGTCCCATTTGTTCCGGACCCGCGCAGCTTTCTGTAAGAGCTCAAGGATCATACTCGCCCAAAACTTCCCCTCCAGCCCTGACCCGGGCTGTCCTCTGCCGCAGAGGTGGCAACACTTCATGGCAGCTGCGAAAAGCAGAGGCTCTGCACAGAGCCTTGCTGTCTCACAGACACGTCCGCTTCCAAGACGCAGGGACACTTGGACTTCAGTTCCTGGAGACAATTAAAAGAAATAAATCTGGCGTCTTTATTCCCAGCACAGGAGGGGGACTGATTTTCCCTAGCACTAATGGAGGTGCTTTTCCTTACGTATATATCAGCAGAGATGATGTCCAGGCAGAACATTAAATTAGCCAGCCTCTATTAATTACAACACTTCTATAGCTCTTTCCATCTTCCAAGTGCTTCACAAACAGCTTTAATTCCTGTGCATGTTATCTCCTCTCCAAAAACCTCCCTGAAGAGCTGGCAAAGTCCTGCAGACCCGAGAAGCCTGGGAGCAAGCAGTCCCCACCCAGCCTCGTGGCCCCCGGATGCTCGCATCCATCGAAGGCAGTGTTTGCTCAAGACCATTGTTCAGAGCCAGCGCGGGAGCCTGGCTAATTTATGAGTCACCGAAACGGCCAGGACTCCCCGGCGAGGTCTGCCCCCAGCCCACCTCCTGCGGCTGGGTCGAACTACTGCCCTGCCTGCGCCCGAGGGCTGCTGGCACTCGCATTCAACGTTCCTCCCTCCCCGGCTGGAGAACTTCTCCCACCATGAAAATTAACGAGGTGGGTTCGCAGAGACGAGCTCGCTAGAGCCCCTCCTGCTCCCGGAGTTTTGTTTTTTTTTAAATTGAGCTGCAAGTCCTCTAAGTGCGAAGTTATACTAAGCATCATTTACTTTACTGCTGAGCAATAAGGAGCGGGGAGGGACACGGGGCGCTCCCCTCCAAGCACATCGTAAAGCGCCCAGCGCGCAGATGCTGCTTGCAGCTCCCCTCTGCTCCGGTCCGGCGACGCTCCCGGTGCCAAGAGCTACAGCCTGGAAAATGGCACTTGGGCTAAAGTGCCCGCATTAATCAAATCTTCCTTCACACCAGCAGGGAGAGACTGGAAGGCAGGGTGAGATCCCACCAGCTCCTGAGCCCAGCCTTTGGCTTCACCCGGGCTGGGAAGGAGTGTGCTCCTGCACTCTGTCAGCCAGCAGCCTCTGCACGATGTGACGGAGGCCGTGACGGCGGGAAAGGGCAGCAAAAGCCTCCGTGTCGAAGCTTGCAGACTTGCACCTTCCCAGGAATAAAGCAGAAGTTACAACTTCTCTAACCAGATTTAGCAACACGGGCTAAAGGGATCTACAGCAGAACAGGGCCACGGGACTCCCAGCAAAATCACCAAGCTCCGCTTTGACCTGAGAGACTGACCTCAACTTTCTAACTGGATCCTGTCCCTGGGACCACCAATCCATCACCAACAGCATGCAAGCTTGGCAGTAACAGTGGGGACATTACGTGTTGGAACCCCGGAGGAGAGGAACAGAAGCCCACGGGAGCAATCACTGGACTCAGTGCCACCCCTAACACCATCCAAATACAAAACAACCTCAGCTTCTTGGCCATGACCTACAAGAGCAGAAGAGACACTAACCACACCAGCACCTACCTCGTACTGGGAAATCCAACACCAGACTGGCCCCTCGCTGCCCAAATCTGCCAGCTAGAAGGGGTGGGCAGACATGTAGGGACTGACCCCTTCTCCAACACTGGCACAAGAGCATCCTTGACAGGTATTCTTCTAACGTGCTCTTATGCTCTTAAAGTGGACTAATTCCCATCAATTCCCATCTAGGAGTAAGCCAAAGAGTCTTGTCCAAGCTTACACAGACACCTGTGGCACAGGAAACAAGTCAAACACACATCACCCAAACCCTGAGTGAGTGCTCTGCCAAGTAAATCAGGGAAGAAAGCCCTAAACACAAAGCACAAAAGTTGGAAGGTGGAGGAGACAATCCCCTCCTTCCCATTTCAATAGCCCAAGGTTACATGGGCATGAAGAGCTCTTCAAACTACACCAAGCTGGGCTCAACAGCATCGTGACCTTCACTGGTTTTCTGCTCACTGGCGAGGTTACAGCAGCCTGCTGGGGTCACCAAGGACAAGCAGCCCTTCTCCCCTCTCCCCAGTACGGGGTCTAGGGCACACAGCAGCACCGCGAGGCAAGGCTAGGCCTTCTCCAGGCTTCCATTTATAAGCAGCCAGCTGTCCAACCAGCAGCGACAGGCGGCGTTAAACAGCCGTCCTCTCCGAAGCCATCGCTTCCCAGCTCCGCAGCAAGCTGGCGAGACCTTCCTCGACTGCCGAGGGCTTCCCCGAGCGAGGCGCATCACGACACCTTGGCTCAGCACACAGAGGCGAGAGTGGGGAGAAGGAGAGTCTTGGAGCCACTTTCTAACCAGCCTTAATAAGTTAATGCAGAAATCCTCCCAAAGAGTGCGACGATAGGAGACACCGGTCTCCACTGAATCAAGATCTGTTATGTTGTAATATAATAGATGTAAATTAAAACAGAAAATCTATCATGCCTCTAATGTAGCCTGATAGCTGAGCGTGTGGATCCGTACAAGCAGAAGCACAGAGAGGAAGGGTGATATATGGCGAAGCTGGATGGAGGGTGAAAAGCGTGGCGAGACGAGCCGGAGAATGGCGCAGCCCGCTCTACGCTCCTCAGACCCAAGGGCAAGAGAGGAATAAATGTTGATTAGTGTTGATTTTGTCCGACGAACGCTTGTCGAGTGACAGTTGGACTAAGCTGCTCTGAAAGAGAAGCATTAATCTTGGTCTGGTTTAAGTAGAGTATATTAATTTGTGTCATTTTTACTAAGTCGTACTGAGAAAGGCTTCTTACTGCTTTGCATCTGACTGCTTTGGTGGTTTAGCCTACTTTATGTTTTTTTTCCCCTTTTCCCTCCTTCCCCCTTTTAAACAGATACGGCGGCAGCAACATATTCAAATAGCTCAGCAGGAGAGCGGGGGACCAAACGCTTCACTCCTGGATTAAGAAAATAAACTCCCAGGGTGTTGGCATAGCAACAGCATTTCAGATGAACTGCTATATATTCCGTGATTAATAAATTAACATTTTTTTCATATGGTTGTTCCTCCTTTTCTTTCCCTCCTTCCGATGGCAGGAAGGAGGGCACGCAGGGGGAGGCAGACAGAGGACAGGGGAGGCAGGCACCGATGTCCCCTGGCTGGGGACTGGGCTCTGCTCAAGCAGGGTGGCAGGGTTTCTCTCCCTCTCCCCTCACCCAGCTGCAACACGGGGCTTTCTGCTCCGTACAGAGGCGTGGGAACGCTACAGGCAAGCGATGCCACGCGTCTCGGGGCCGTGGAGAAGCCAGCCGCGGACGAGGACGAAGATGAGGCACAGCTGAAGGTGCGGGAGCAGGGGCAGGTCGCAGGCAGCCCGCAGCACCCGGCGGCACACAGGAGGCTGGGCCGGAGGTGTTGCAAGCGCTGGGACGAGGCCGGTTCCAACTCCTCTTTCAGGCCTGAATAGCGCTGACTTGCGAGGAGCCAAAAAACCGCAGAAGCGAGTCATTCCCTCCCCCACGGCCGGCCGCAAACCAGAAAAACAGCTCCCTCCCCACAGGCGCACGGGCGGCCACCTCAGGCTCGCCGATGGGGACAGGGACTAAAAATAAATGCAGACAAGCCCTGTCCGAAAGCAGCGTGACCCTGAGAGCAGCGGCATTAACCGCAAGTCAAGCCCAGCTCACTTCCACACCTTTCCCAAACAAACTAGGGAGGATTTGAGCCCAAAACACGAGCACGGGGCCTCCTTATTGCTCTCTGACGTATGTATTTATTGGCCAGAGCACAGCTGTGATTCCTGCTGCCAGCACACACCCGGGCGTGCGTGCACACCCGCGCCGCAGAGCAGCAGCAGGGGCAGGCACCGCGTGCGCCGCTCCCACCCCGCGCTGCCAGCCTCGGCTCGGTCGCGCTCCGTGCCTGCTTTCGGTGGGATCGACGTTTGCGGGTAGATCCGTTCCCCTTGCCGACAGGTCAGCCCTTCCACAGCCGCTTTCTTCTTCTCTCCACTGCCTTTTTTCCTTTTACTTACTTTCATGGAAAAGGGACTAAAGGGAGAAGCTAGAGAAAATACTGTGAATTAAGAGCAAAAGACTGAGAAGTTCCCCAGAGCAAACTGCAAGCACAGAGTTAATTTTCCATGGCTGGAGCAGGTAACAAGAGCTCCTACATGTTTCGCAAGCCAGTGAGCCCTTCTGAACATAACCGGGCAATCCACTTCTCCTGGAGAGCCAGGAACAAGAAACCAGACCCTCCCCGAGGAGCACCGGTGAGTGACTGACCCAAATTCAAACACTTTCTTCCTCCTGCCAGAGCTGGCGAAGTGACCAGCGCTGAACTGCATCCGCCTCCAGGCCTCGGCTTCTCTGCATCACTACGAGCCTGAACGCAGCAGGGAGAAAACCAACAATTCAGGATTAATTATAGCCCCCTACCTAAAAAAAAAAGGTGCGGGATGTGCTGGGCGAGGCTGAGCAACCCACAGCCAGGAGCGGACCGAGAGGGAGCTGCAAGAACAAAGACCCGGCTCTCCCCGCTGGAGGCAGCCCGGTAGAGCCAGCTGCTTGCAGAAATGCCTCGCTTCTGCCAGCAGCAGCACCCGCAGCCCTCGGCTGCCCAGCCTCGTCCCCCCTCGCGCTCACTGCCCCGCAGCGCGGCCCCGAGAAGCCCGGGTGCCCGCACACGGGCCGGGTTTCATTAAGGCAGGGAAGCATCTCCGGGGGCTGTAGTTCCTCGCTGCCACAGGTAGCACGTGCGCGCACACACCAGGCACACCTCCGCTGGAGAATTAGCAACCCGCATTTCTAAAAGCATTTCAAGACCCCAAGTCTGCTTTTCAAACCTGGCTAAGGAAGAGGCTTCTCAGCTTCTTGTGAGAGCAGGACTTGGGCAATTCAGACACATCACCAAGGAGGTTAAAAACAAGCCAAAACCAGCAGTTCTGTGCTCACTGCCCCCCACACAGCTTTAGGCACGCAGCAGAAAAACAAGACGAGTCCCAGCTGGTATAAATCGGTAAAGCTCCTTTATCACCAGCAGGAATACCCTGGCTTAAGCCAGCTGCTGATCCCTCCCAGTATCTTACGAGGTCTCAACAAAACTCCCCCAGTCTCCCCCGCAGCATCACCCCCCGACCGCACAAAGCACTGTTATCGCGGCAGACCCCCCACTTTCTCCGTACCGCAGCCGTGTACGGCGGGGTCTCAACCCATGCCTGCAGGGCACCATTTCACCCACGAGACCTTCCACTGCTGTTAGCAATCCTAAAGAAATTAAAACCTTAAAATTGCAGCCGCCGGGGAGAGCAAAGCATGGAGTGGCCCCACAGCACTTTCCTCGGCTCATTATTGCTGCTGCTGGGCCAGCCACCGCGGGGACCGCAGGTAACAGCACTGTGCTGGGCTTTCCTCTTAACATTATCTTATACGCTGAAGCACAAAGGACTACTTAGAAAACCCTCAATGGTGTAATGTTGTTTCTCAATGACTTTTCTTATAGATCCTGTAAGGATAAACCGTATCAAAGCACTTCCACAGCTGCATACAGAAAACTGGGAATAACTAAAGATTTACTGAAGGAACTGCCGGTCCCTAACCGGCACCTGTAGCAAGCATTCGGGGGCAGACGGAAGCGAGCAAGCGCCAATAGTGAACCTCAGCGGTGACTTCAGATATTGGCACATTCTTCGTTTAGTCCTGTTTGAAAACACATCCCGACTTGCAACACGCATGTTAAATACACCAACAATGGGTCTACAAGTAGGGACTTTGTCCCAAACCCAAAATATGCAGAGTCTGGGATTTATCTGCACCCCTGAAGGTAGGAACGTTCCTCATCCCTCCCAAGCACCATCTGTGAGAGCCCACGTGGAGTCACTGCAGCATCAATGCTACCCGGTCCTTCACTAATGCCTCCCATCTAACCCCCGAGATTTTAGAATAAATCAATCAATCAAGACACTGAGTCTGCGTGTCAGCCCCTTCGTTCACGAGGACAGGGCGAGACCCTGGCAGGCAAAGCGCACGCACACATCACAGCTCATTTTCCCAGGGCTGAATTGAGGGAGCCAGGGTCAGCCCGGGAAGAGGAGCAGCCCCTGCTTTCCAGTGTGTAGAGACCGGGAGAGAGAAAACAGGGCAGTGAAGGACCAGCGTCACAACTTAACAGTCTAAAATGGTTCAGAACAGGTCCTGCTGGCCCTGCTTTGTTACCTGAACACTACTGTGCATACAGGATGTGTCCTTTCAACAAAGAGCCTTGCCCGCCTCAGGCACTCTGTGACAACAGAGAGAGTCCTCTAAATGATTAGTCCTTAAATCAGTACGCTGGACCAGATGGTGCTCAGCATCCGCTTGAGGGACAGCATCAAGTATGAGATCCACCTTAAAAATACAAGCAGTCAACCAGCCAAGAATGGGATGGGGAAACCCTCTACAAAATTTGAAAAAACTGCAGGTTCCTGGAAATTTTCCATGATGATCTGCACCAGGTTATTCTACTTCCCTCCATTTCCCCAGTTTAAAATGAATCCTGCAAACTTGGAGCTGAAGATGGAAGAGGAGAAATAAGATCATGCCAGCCACACAGCGTGCTGCAAAAATCCCTTCAGCCCCCTGCAGTGTAATCCCCACAAATGCTATTTAGGTCCTGCTTCTGACTTTGCTTTTCAATTTACACCTTGTCCATCCTGAAGTTCACTGCCCAGTTCCCAGTCAGGTTACCCATTCAATAACTCCTCACCATTCGACACCCATCAGTTCATCCAGGGAGAAACAACGTGGCAACATTTGCTCCTTAGCAAGAAAGAGCTGCTTTTTTGAAAAAATAATTCTTTAACCACCTCCAAAATTCAAGGGAAAATCTGAATTCAAACTCAGATCAGGAATGCTAATGAGGTGACCAACTAGACAATTAATCATTAATTCCATGCTGCTCAAAAATCCTGACCTGGTAGTTCAGCCCTGGACCACAACCACCCATGCACACAACCGGTTTAGGGGTACCTCTAACTTGCTGGGCTCTCCACCAAGCTACACGCACCGTGCTTGCACAGCTCCGTTAACGCACGCTCCGAGAAACCTGCTCGCCCTAATTCGCAGCCAAGACCACAAGAGAGAAATCCGTAAAGGGTCTTCTGCTGCTAGCACGCTTTCGCAAAAGACATCGTGAAACTCCAGCGCCATGCAAAGAAACAATACAAATAGGTAAAATGCGATTCATCTAATGAGCAGAAGATACACTTCTAATTCAGCATCCCAGAGTCATTTGCTTGAGCTTCCACAATTCCCCACCTAGGTGTCTCATACCATGTGCCTGCTCCTAACACCTGCTCAGTGTCTGCTGGTGGGTCTCCCAGCTCGTCGTGGACCTTAATGGGGTTCCACCACTGAGAGAGAATTCCTCTTGGGAACTCCCTAGATTCAGTCCCATATTTCTAGAGTTAGAATCATAGAATATTCCCGGTTGGAATGGACCCACAAGGATCATCAAGTCCAACTCCTGGCTCCACACATCTACCCAAAAATTCAGACCATGAGCTCCTGAATTCAGACCACAGTTCCTGAAACTCCCTTTATTTTACCAGTATCGTTGCATTAATAAGATGTCTGCAGACACATGCCATACCCAGTTAGGAAAAGGAACTAAGATCTCTCCTGCTCTATCAAGTGTGGCCTATCCAGCCCAGAAAGCCCACTGATACACTCTTTTTGCCAAGCCACACTGCAAATAACACATCTAATTTGCTCGCTGCTGTGCTCCTTAGGTCTTTTGCAACATTACTGATTTCCAAGAGCTTTCCTCCCACTGAATCTTTCCGGTTCGGATCATGACGGTAGTATTTTGCAATTCCTTCCTCGCGCATTTATGAAGTGTTGCTGTTTGCCACTAAAAAGCCGCTTGCTGGGTTCTACCCCAAAGGCAGCTGCATTTCAATGGTCGGGAAGCTAATAATATACATTACCATACCGGTAGGCAGGGAGAGACACACTGATGTTTATATCTTCCCCACACAACGAATGCACAACACAGGGAATTTTGCAGGGCAGAACGTGGAAAGGGAGAGGAGCGCGTGACGTGACAACGCCACGAGAGCAAGCAGCCACGCGGCGCCGGATCAATAGGCCACGTGTAACAGAAGATCAATCGCTTCCATTTTGCGAGGTGTTAAGTGTGACTGGGATTGAATTAAAGCACAGACTGTAAGAGCAGCCATAAGTTATGCCTTTTTCCTTTTCTCTCTTTTTTTTTTTCCTTTTAAGAAACAAACCCATAAAACAGTACTTTTTTTCCCCCTCTTCCCTGCCCCCTTCCTTTCCCCTCTAAGATTTTTCAATTAGGTGAGTGGAAGGACGAATGGTGCAAATACATTTTGCTCAAGTTCTAAGTGCTTTTGAAACCCCCTGTCAAAGCATTTAGTAACGCAAGATTTAAGATGCCCAATTAATTTTTTCCCAACAAGGAGCCAAAAGTAGATGCAGGAGGAGGTTAAAAGCTAAGTGTTTAATTAATATTAAATTTATATGATTCTTTATCACTGAAAGCATTGTAAAATTGAAAAAGCAGTTAATTTTATGGTCACTGTGTATTCCTCTACTTTGATCTTTGATCCGTGGAATAAAATCATGGAGTGTAAAGATTCTCCTGCTTTATTATACCTGTCTGGTGGCGGGGAGGCCGGGGTGAGCCTGAGGTGAGGTCATTACGTTTTTTTCTGAGATGCAGCACAAAACAGGTGCGGTGGCATTCAGGCCCCATGTGGCAATTCGCAATCACCCCAAAACAGGAATTTTATGCTGTTTTGTCAGGCAATGGTTTGACTCCAGCAGGGCTTCGTGGCCAGAAGACGCAGCACTGCAGCCTCGCACCTCACCCAGGACCGATCTTCCCTTCCAGGTGCTGATGCCAGCTGAAGGGCACTGAACCAAGTGGCTCCCATGCCTGTCCCTGTCGCCCTGCAGACAGGGCAACACGCAGCACCGGTGCTCAATGCTGTCCCATAGCCCATCCCTGCGCCCTGCCGCTCGTGGGCCGGAGCCCCGGGAGCCCCGGGACACGGCGGGGCTGCCCCGAGGGGGCACAGCCACCACCCCCGGAGCACCCGAGAGCCACGCAGAACTCCCAAACTATTCTGCACAGCACTGCTGCTTCATCTCCGATTCCTGGTCTCCCCTGTGCCTATCTGCGAGCAAGACAAAGAGCTATTATGCAGAATGGATTTCACTGAAAAGGGAAAAAAAAAAAAAGGGGGGGGTGGAAGACGAATAATTTCTGAGAGGTTTTTTTTGTGGATTTTTTTTCTTAATCCCACTGGGAGCCTCATTATAATTTAGTTATTAGCAGGGGGGAAAAAAACAAATAAGTAAAAGAATTTCAACACTTTTAAAAAAAAAAAAATACTTGAAGGGAAAAGAAAAATCAACAGGATGAAAGTTCTCCGAGCTTCAAAGCAGTTGCGAATTCTCAATTCAAGCATTTCACGCAGCCCCACTGGCAGTGCGCTGCTCTTGGGGCCGGCTCCCCATCACAGATCCATCTCTGCTCCCTGGCCAGGTCAGGCAGGGTCCCCCCAGACCACGGACAGCCCAGACGGACACCCCAGACAGCAGCACGTCTCCATGCCTCGCAGGACCCCACGCCTCTCCCCCAGCCCTCCATGGGACACCTTGGGGAGCAGCACCACCCCGGCAGCACGTGCTGGTCCTCACTGAAGAGCAGAAACATGCCATGGTTGAGGGCTTACAGTCCAGATGCTGACTCGGTTCAGGCCCACATTAAATTAAAACCAAAAAACGTCTCTGAAGATACCAAAAATTCTTAGAAAGGCCATGTACACCTTCCCCTGTCCCTTAAGTTCAGTGCCTCCTTGCCGGAGAGGTGGTGTGCATATATTCATATCATAAGGAGGAGTTTAAATAAGAACTTAATCTATTAGAGTCTTGATTTTAGGGCAGGTACATAAGTCATACCTATGAAGAGGCACAAAGTAATGAAACAGTGCAGCTCTCAGGATACAGCTGGGAAAACTGTGAAGTTATTAAGAAAGGACAAAAACTAGGCTTGATATCAAGAAATAAGATCTAATAATTGGCACTGCTTCATAAGCAACAGGAACTAATCCGGCTAACCCTTTGCCCCCCCTCTTATTTCCAGTTGCTCCCAAAGAAGGATGGTCACCTTACTCCCACGTGGGAAGCTGCAGCGCAGCAGCAACCCAAGTTGCCCCAGATGATGCAGCAGAGCCCAGAAGAGAAACCAGGTTTCTCCTCTCCCATGGGGTGCCAGAAGAAGGCTTCCCTTCCGCTAAGCAGAAGAGATGCCAGACACACAAGAGAAGCAGTCTTCAACCTCAGGGCACCCGAAACAGGCAGGGTAACAACAGTCCTGCAGCTGTTAGCAGCAGGTCTCTGCTCAGGCTGTACAGAACAGCCTCCACAACGCGTGAGACACAGATCTGTGCCCTTCACAGCCCCGCTGGATGGGCCACGGAGTCCATTCGTCAGGGATGCTGGCCACCACATCGCAGCCTCCAGCTGGCACTTCTTCAAGCCCACATCCAGCCTGTTTTTTTAAGGCTCAAACTATCCTTGGCCCAGCCATGAGGAGGTCAGATTTCCAAACACAGCCCTGGCCTTGAACCAGGGAAGCAGCTTTCAAGTCTTGTACAAAATACTTCCAGATTTTTTTCAGTTGACCAGAGTAGAAGCATCTGCGATTGCCCATGCGGAGGCACATACAGCCAAACCGCCCTCTTCGCTGTTGAGGGAAGAGGAAGGGGTACACGGGACCTCACCTGCTGCTGACGTTCGCACCTAAGGCGGTGCTTTCAGGAGCTGCCTGCCAGCCCCATTTCTCTCCCACGGATCAGAAGTGTGCATGCTCAAGCACGGATGCACACCTTGGGAAGGGCTGCAGTTAACTGAGACGTTCGTGGGACACAGAGAGCACACACGAGAGCTGGTGCTGCTCCGACAACTTCTCTGCCTCCTCCCCGGTGGCGGAGGACAGCACGTCCAGTTCAGCTCCGGCCGTTTGCAGCGCAGCCTCCCCACCGCAGACAGCCCGACTGTATTTTATATGTATGCGTGCAGATATTGACAGATGGAGAGAGAAAATTACTGTGCCCATAAATTGAAGCTTTGGTCACGTCAGTTCAAGAAGCAGAATGGGAAATTTAGAGCCAAAAAACAGCTTGCGTCGGTCAGGCTGATGAGCGCACGCGCCAGAAACACCCCCCTTGCCATGGGCAGGCAACACACAAACACGCGCGCGCCGAGACCCCGTTTCTGCTCATCTATTCTCAGCAACTGTTTGTCTGAGGCCACATACAACTGGATTTGTCAAGCCCCCTTTTAACAACTTCTTGTCACAGTCCATTACCAAATTGCATATAGTTATATATTCCACTAATTAGGCTTCTAAAATATCATTAACATGTCTCTTGATCATTAGCATAACGTATGAGGCGTCCTCGTTAGGCATGACTCGAGTTTGTTAACGCGGTAATGAAAGGCATGGGGCTGGTACTGCAGGAGTTGCGCAGAGACAGGAGGCTGGGAACATCAAAAGCATTAGTGCTAAGCTGAAAAAAATAACAACAAAGTCAGTGAGAGGCAGGGGCAGAAGCCAATCGCCGAGAAACCAGGGTGACGTGGAAGACAGACCGTGCGTCTCCAGGCAGGGAGATACTTCACATACACTGCACGTGCTCCCTGGCCTAAAATAAAATCCCCGCGATCTGGGGACGGTGCAGGTCGGGGATGAATCACTCACAGATCTGAATTCACCATCATGGGGATTTGGATAAAATGGAAGTTATGGCTGGGATCCACGCAAGAGTTCAACCCGGAGCCCTGTAGCAGACCCAGCACACACCCCTGCCTTGGGCTGAACATCAAGGCTATACCTACAGACAACGTGATTTAAGGCCAAGTGTTGGCTGAGAGGCTCCTGTATACCAACCACTTATGAAATAAATTAGGGCCGGGGGGGGGGGGTAAGATAGCACAAAACTACGCCTCCAGCTGAACCCTTCCAGTCTGGCTGACCTTGGGACACCACTCACACTGACTCGGCATGTGGGGATGCTCCGAACCCAGCACCCAGTGCAGGACACAAGCACATTCCTCCCTCCTTCGAAACCAAAGGCGAGTCTCCCTCTCCTCAGCCCCACGATAAAACCAGTCTGATGCAATGCCAGCCAACACCCTCATCCAGCCCGCTCAGACTAAGCAAAACTGAGCAACAACCACAGTTAAAACAATGATGAAAAACTTCCACCCACCAGGCATTAAGCTGCATGAGATCAAAGGTGTTAAGACAGCAGCCCAGGATGGTGCAATGGCACAGGACCTCGGTCAGGAACATACGAGAAAGGCCTGAAAGGGCTCTGGTACCCAATGGGATGCCCAGACAGCAGTATCTGGAACAGACACCTGCGTGCTTCAACGCATCCAGGGCCGGGGGGTGAAGGATGTGAATTAATAGCCAAAGGTTTGACCAGGACAGATGCTTCCATGTCCAAGCCAGCTCATGTATCAGTGGTTACCACTGTTGCTATAAATAAGCAGATTTTTTTTTTTTCCTTTGAGCGAATAACTCAATAAGTCACCGCATGAAAGATATTGTAAATAGCTCCAGCAGAGTGCAAGTTAGAGCTGCTTCCAATTAGCTTTCACTTACGCTTGCCCTGCCTGTGCCAAGTTTGCAGGGTTTGCTCTCAACACGCCGCTGTCTGAGGAGATATCAGGGGTGAGGCTGGGGAGCGAACCCCAGCGCAATCCGTGCCACCGCTCCTCCAAATTAGAAACGATCTTTCCATTAAAGCTGTGAAGAAGTCAAAACAAGTGAAAACGGGCCACATGCATTTATCTCTGTCCAGATGTTAACGCAAAGGTTGGAGGGGGGAGGCCAGGAAAGGAAAGAAACAACCAAGAGACTTTCCTCAGCTGCTGAGAGCTAACAGCACCACCACCACAGCAACAGCTTGGAAAAATGAAGCAACATAGAACTTTTTATTAGAACAAAGACATAAAACAAGCTCAGCAAAGGCAGCCCAGGGGCTTTTTACACACACATCTGAAGCGAATCCCCCACGCCCCTAAGAAATGGGTAGGACACATCCTCGTGGGTGACACCGCTGCCAAAACAACATAGGGAAGATGGATGATTTTGCAAGTCTTCATCAAAAAATTCCTCTTCTATGAGATAAACATGGTGTTAGGCTCTTTCCGAGTTTTTACTCATTCATACACACAACCTTTGTGTCCCACACATGCGCGCATCTTCACACAGCAGCTGGTCCTAATACCAGAGGAGCATCACAGCCAGGAAACTATCACCAGGAAGATAAAATACAGGGCAGGAGAGTGTGGAATCGGTTGGTAGTCTACAGCAACAGGGGTCCGAGGGAAGGGGCTTAATTCCCCACGCCCCTATCTGGGAGAGGCTCTAGGAAAGTCACAGGGTGCCTGTGCCTCACCTTCTGCAATCAGGAGTGTGTAGGTGGTACAGGTACATCAGGTGCCTAACCTGTACCAGGAGTTTCAGAGCGACTGGGGGAGCTAGGAAATCCAGACCTGCTCATCACATCATTTTAGCCATCTCCCTTCTTAAATGACCACGCAGCTAAGTACCAGCCTCACCCAGGCTTTTTGCAAGGAGGTCAGCAACACCCCAGAGCCCTTCAACAGCCACAGGAGGACCAGGAGGTCTCCCTGAGCAAGCAGATGTATTCATTCACATCAGAGCGGTCTCCCTTCCCTGCCACCCCAACCATAACATTTCCTTGAAATATGGACACTGGAAGCCATCCATTGTTTTGGGGAGAGGGGGGCTACAGCAGTCAGCGCAGCACATACGGCTTTTGTTTGCTTCCTGGCTTTCAAGCCAAAAGCAACAGTCACAAAAAAGAAAAGCCACTAACATTTGATAATGCTTTTCGATTTGAAAGGGGTCGGGAAAAAGTTCCAGGAAAGGGAAGAGAAACAACCCTGCTTTAAACCCTTTAATGTGGTGAGAATCAACTCTCACAGGCTGCAGCTTTTTATTTTTCCCCGTAGCTTTTCCAACCACCTTTACCCCCCCACGAGTCCTGCTCATGCTCCGTCTTCTTCCGAGCCCTGGCGGTTTCGCTCCCTCCCGCGCTCCCAAATGGCGGCAGTGCTCTACTACAATGGCCAGAGGGAACCTCTCCCCTCCCCGTGCAGGAGGGCTCGGGATTGACCTCTCTGCATCTGGTCATCTCCACAACCTCCGGCATTATACAGCAGTGATGTTCCTGGAAACACAGTCCTCTGACCTCCCTACTCCCACCCACCCATCTCCCGTCCCTCCGCTGGGGATGCCATGCCATCGCAGGAGGCATGCAGCTCCTCCGGATGGGGCCCCGGCTCCTCGCAACGGCTCAAACACCGGGGCTGGATTTCAGGTGTGCTTGCTTGGTAGATCGACGGGGAGGCAGAGTGAAGAGGGAGAGAATCCAGACCGCAAACACACATGGTTATTTCGAAAAAAAAAAAAAATCAAAAAAAAAAAAAAACAGATCCAAGGAAGGGAGGTGCGCATTCCCCTGGACTTTGCCACATCACACAGGTGAGACATGGAGGTTTAACTACAAAAACAGAGCTTAAAAATACATTTGAAATGAGCTTTTCCATGAAGGACCAGGACTCTTTTCGTGCAGCCTGGTAATTCCACACGAGCAAGCCAAGAAAGCAGCTTTTACCAGGCTGATTTAACAGAGCAAAACAGCAGACTTAACTAACTGCAGCAAAAAAGCCTCAACCAAAAAATCCATTCAAATCCTAAAGCCATTTCACTTCTCATCACAAAAAGCGTGTTTGCCACAGCAAAGACTGCCTTTATCCAGTGCATCCATCGTGCTACCAGGACGCAGCCAAATCCTGCAACCAGGCAGTCAGCTGCAGGAAAGCCCGCAGCACCGTCCTCCAGGATTTGACCCAGTATTTGAGTTCAGAAGTTTCTAGCCTGCTCTCTTCACCCACCCACCTCAAGATCTGACTCGACTCTTCTCAGTCCTCCTCAGCCCACTGAATGCAACCGCAACCAGCTAGGAGGGGTTGCAGACCCATCCACATCTCTGTTGGTGCAACAGAATGACGTCGGTGGCTCTTCCCTCTCTGTGCAAGTCTGCCAGATCTCAGCAGGTTGTTCAGTAAAGTACCACCCTTCACAGCACCTCTGCCTTCCCCAGCCAGCCTGCTACAAGGTGGTCTGGACGCATTTCTCCTTGCGAACACAGTAAAATCCCATCTGTTTTGGTAGTAATGTACCAACAGTCCTGCAAAACCTGGCAGGCTGGAGAAGAACCAGCAGGCTCAGTCATCATTTGCCATTTTTCTTTAGGAAAGAGGCCTTGTGGCCCATCACAGGCCACGCCTGGAAGGAGCTTGAAGGCAGCTCCAGAGCTGACAACACTGTAGCTCATCACTGCCACGGGCAGCACCTCTCTAAACAAAGGGCATGCGTTTACCACCGTGCTCCTGGAGCACGTCCAGGCCTCAAATGGTATCAGAGAAGCTCTGTCTAGATCAGATAGTGGACACACAGAAGAGCTGCTCCCTAAAAACATTAACAATTTTAATATATTGGCACATTGCTGGAAGACCACAGGGATGTTCCTGTGGCACGGGAGACTATGTGCAACAGGGCCCACACCCAACCATCCCGCTCATTTGGGGTGCTTCTTCCCACCTGCCTTCCGCCCGACCATCTCGGCTGGAAGGAGTACGACGGAAAGCACTGCGGGGAGCAGGCACTAGGGCTCCTGAAGGGGCCATCTCTGTGGCAGGACGTAGCTGGGAGAAATGAGATCAGAGGGACACATCCACCTTCTCCTCAGGTCATCTGGAGACAGGGCTTCAGGACAGGGCCTGTCCCTTTCTTCCCACGGCTCAGATGCAAACTGTGACGTGGGGCAGCATCGACACGCAGCAGGGCTCGCACCCGCGGCACCGGCTTGCCTTTCCCTCCAAGTCAGTGGAAGGCAGAGCTTTTCTTTACAGGATACAGACAGCGTTTCACATGCACAATAATACCAACCCACCCCTACTTTTACAGGTCCTCCAAAGGCAAGCCTACCTTTTTTTTTTTTTTTTTGCAAGAGCCCATTCCTTGCTGGGCAAGCGCTGAGACCCCATCCTCAGCCCCCCCATCCCGCCAGGGGCGAATCATGCATGTGGCGAGATGCAAGCCTCCCTGCTGCCTGCTCCCACCGCAATCAACTTCGTTTGTTTATTTTCATTTGAGCAAAACTTTAGCTACGCCGGGCCGGGGGGAGGCTAAAAGGGGGACAAACCACTGGAAAGCCAGGCCTGCGCATGGGTCTCCAAAGGGACTGAAACTCCGGGGCGGGAGGAGGGGTGAGCTCTCCTTTCCAAAGAACTTTCAATAGGAAACAGATGTTGAGGGCCCAAGCACCGAAAGCAGGGTCTGCAGTGGGCTTCCCTGGCTCCACGCTCCCAACAGAATCTATTTTAATTAAAATATTTAAGTTCAAGCACGAGGCGAGGGGCAGGGGGAGTGGGGAAGGGTCCGGGGTTACATGTGCGTTACCTCTGCGCAGAAGCCGTGATTTGTGGCAGGGCTGGAGGGGGTGCCAGGGGCATGTGGGGACTGGTTGGAGACCCCGTCTCGTACCCCCCAGCCCAGGCTCCCTCCCTCCGGCAGTGCTTGACATAAATTCTGCTGACCTTGAGTGAAAAATTGCCTTGTTTCAGTACTGAAAAATAACATTACATCATGTAGCCTGTGTCAGGTTCTATAAATGCCCCCTTCCCTCCCTCCCTCCCCCAAAGCGAGGGGGATGTAACCCAACACTATGAAAACACCAGCACTGGAGAAGAAAAGGGGCCATTGTTGTGGACCGTCAGCTCCCTAGCTCCTGCCTTAGGTGAAGAAAGATCTCTAAAAACGTTAGGCTTGGAGGTATAGACTCCAGGCTCTCAGCCCCACAGCCCCTTTTCTTCCCCATCCCCACCTTCCAAATCTCTGCCCCTCCCTTGCTTAAAAACTTGTTGGGGGGAAGCTTCTGCTGAGCACAGGATTTATCCACAGCTCCCTCCTCCCCCAGACCCCTTAGCAAAGGTAAGTCCAGTGGAAAAACCAGCATGCCAGGAGGCTGGGAAGCCAAGCCACAAGATCACCCAGGGTTAGGAGCCCAACTTGAAGCCTGGATGAGTCAAGCCACGGGGTTCAAGAAGTTCCCCCCAGGTGAGGATCCATCCTGGCTTGCTTCCTAAGGGAACCAGACTTCCCTGCAGGAGTGGGAGGCAGAGCAGACATGCAGACACGTACACCCAGCCCGGGAAGGAGAAATATGGGAATGCCAAGACCCAAACCCTGACGGGGGGGGAGCTGGTGGGGGCTCTACCGAGCCACAGCCACCTGAGCAGGCCCCAGCCCTGAGCCCGCGTGCCCCCCGGGAGCTGAGGCACAGCCTGCTCATCCCGCAGGGGCTTCTCCAGGCAGACGTGCGAGCTGGCAAGGAGGAAGTCAAGGGCTGTAGGATCTCCTAAGCAGCACTAACTATGCACAGCACTGCGGTCCCCGAGGCTACGGGTACACCCGAGCTCATCCTGCATCTGCTCGCGGGCAGCCCCCGGCTGCTCCCTGGCCCAGGGCAGCCCAGGTCTGCTCCAGCCGAGGTCGCCCCGCTCGGGGATGGATGCACGTGAGGCAGGCTGTGCCACTCAGCCCGGGGCCACGAAGCAGGCTCTAACCTGCTTTATTTACTCGGAGAGAGGAGCTGTGCAAGCCTGAGGCCCCGCAGACTTCCAGGCTCAGTGCGCAACCTGGAACAAAGGAGGTGCAAACGGAGCGAGCCCCCCGAAGCACGCACAGTGCAGAGCACAGCCGCGGGGTGCCTTCTGCCTCCTTAGCCTCCCTGCCTGCAGCCGGATCACACTTTCCTCAGCTGGGAAACAGGCAAACAGGGACATCAACCCCAGCCCTGGTCCCCACAGATCGGCACAAGGGGAAAGGTGGCCATCCAGGCAGTCGGAGACATTCCCATAGCACCCCTCACTCTGCGGCTGGGGAAGAAAGCCCCTCCCGGAGCAGCCCGGCGGTTGCTGACTGCCCTGGTAAAGCAGCTGATATCGAATCAACGGGCAAAGCGTGCTGTGCCTAAACCCTGCACGCGCCCCGGCTGCAGGCCCGCTCGGCCACCGGGGCTCCGCAAGCCGCGGTGCCTCTCTCCCTGTGGGAGCGCTCGCCGGGCACAGCCCCAGCGCTGGGGCAGGCAGCAGCCGGCCGCCTGAGACCTCGGGGCCGCGCACCAGGCCGCGCGCGGGTCGAGAGGAAATGGAGAACACCCAGCTCGCCCCAGGCCCTCGGCTCTCAAATGTATTTTCTCATTAACGTGTAATACGGTTTTATTGTCTCAAACAATGTCTGTTTTCGATCAGTTCCTTTATCCCAGACACCGCCACTCCGAGAGACCGAGACCAGATGGTTCGTATTGCAGGAGGCTTCCCGCTCTTCCCCTCCTCCCGTCCCTGCTGCTACCCGCCCGGTAATTCCTTACAAATTCCTGGAATGCCTGCGCCCGCTGAAAAGGAGCCGCAGGGAAGGAGGTGTGGGTCCCCCTCAACGAGGGGCTGTGGGGACGCGGCCGTGGCCCACCCCAGCCCGTCCCCACGCGCTCCTCCTTGCCGGCTTGCGCGGGGCAGGTCCCCGACGGAGAGTGGCGGCTCCCGCCTGTCGTCTCCTCTGCGGGGCTGCCGGTGAGCAGCTCACACCCGAAATTAGAGATCTGCACACTCCCTCCTGCACACACATGGGGATGTGTGTGCCCCTCCTGCTGCCGCCAGCCCCAAAGGCAGGGCCAGCATGGGGTACATGGGCAGAGGGGAGGACGTTTGCCCGTAATCCCCACCACGTGCCAAACGCCGCCGCGGTGCCCCCGCACTGCCGCCTGCAGCTCCGGTTTTCACTCGCTTTTCCCAGCACCGATCCCCACGCTCGCAGCTGGATGTGGGGCTGCTCCTCCTCGGCTCGCTTCGCCCTTCCCGAAAGCCGGCGGCTGATCCAAACTTCGGCCAAATCAAAGGGAAGGCTCCCGCTGGCTCCCAGCAGCCTGCGCTATGCCTGCCTCGAGCCCGCGGCCTCACCGCCCCCCTTGCCCGCTACCCAGACAGCTTGGCTTGTGTCTCAAGCCCACCCCAAAACACGTCTCTGAGGTCCAGCAACACTCACGCTCCTCCTGCCATCCTCTGGGCAATCTTATGAGCCTGTCCCCCAGAGGAGGGGGGCTCCTTCTGCAGGGAGGGAGCCCCCCAGCCCCGAGCAGCCCAGGCAGCTGCAGGCAGGAGCCCCGCAGAACAAAGCCCAGCTCTGGCCCCAAGCGAAAGCAGCAGGGGGAAACAAGGGACGCCGAAAGCAATGGTTCAGCCTGGAACAAGGCCAGGAGACTAGTGTTAACACCCTTAAAGACGGGAAGAGCGCCACAAGAGTGCAGATAATCCCATCTGGGAAAAACCTGAGTCTGGTAGAAAAGATGGCACCTACTCCAAGGCACTCAACCATCGCTCCAGCTGCCTGCCATGCCGTGGGTCACCGGCTGTGGGGTCCCAAGGTCTCTCTGATCTTGCAGATCTTGTCCCGTCTCCAGGAGCTCCGTACAACCAGGGTTTTCCCAACGGCCCTTTCGCAGCTGAGCTGCAGCAGGGGCCATTGCACGCAACAGGGACGGCCAGGATGCGAGCTGATCCTGGAGGAAAGGGAGAGCACCCAAACCAACAGCCCCCTAGCTCTGGGCTCAGGGAAAGATCCTGACGAGAAGCGACTGAAGGGGAACTGCAGCCTCCCAGCACCCAGACCAGAGCATGCCAGGGGCGAGCAGGCGCTCTCAAAGGTTTAGCTGCCAAAATGCAGCAAAGACTCCTCAGAGACCTGCTGAACAGACAGGTAACTGCACCGAGTTCGACTGAATTTTCATGGTGATGACACAAGACAACCCCACTGCCAAGTTTCCACAGCACTTCCAGAGACAGGGGGGTGCCAGAGCCCAAGAGGCACCTCCAAAATCTCACTCACACAGCAAGAAGGATGACTTCTTTTTCTCCATTTCCTTTTTCCGAGCCATCCGGCTCATTTTAGCAAGCACTGCACCAAATCTGCCTCCACCTGGAGAAACTTCAGGCCGCACAGTTAAAGTCCTGCCAAGTTCTGAGTGATCAAAAAAATAAGGGGGTGGGAGGTTTACAGCAGGAAACTTTAACTTGCAGGATCTCTAACCATGCTCTGTCCTCCAACACCCTTCCTACAGTTTGCCCACAAGCACTGCGATGGAAGAAGCCCTTCTCATGGTGTCACGGCCTGATGCTCAAGAGGCAAAGCAGCAGAAGCTGAAGGGTTCTCAGATGTTCGGTTTCCACCCAAGAAGCTCACATACAGGAGAAAAGCTGGTGCAGGCCAGAACTGAAGGGTTCGGGGAGCCCTCAGATGCTGGATCCCATGCCTGAAATAGGCAGGAAAGGTGCAGGGGAAAGGGGACCATGCAGGCTCTGTGCCCTTGGTAAGGTGGAACAAGTGGGCTGGAAATAACTTGGGGGGGAGCACAAAAGCACTCTGGTAGCAGAGAAAATATCACCTGCCTCCTTTTGGCATTCCCAGTGCTCAACTTTGGATCCATCCAGAAAGAAAATTTAAAAAAAAAAAAAAAAAGGCCCACAGCAGGAAGGAGTGAGCAAGCTGAAACCTGATACCCTGAAATGCTGGACTCGGTGTCTGGCTTTTCTTACCGGCTCAGCCGACCTGTACGTGCCAGCCTGGAAACTCGTAATGGTTCCACTAACAGAACTTCATTAACTTTTTATACACTCGGCCGCTAATTTATAATCATTAGCGGACAAACAGCCAACAATTACACAGGCAACACGTTAAGAAGAGAGAGAGCGTAAAGAAGCAGCAATGAGAACATGCTCTTGGAGCACGGGGCGGGCAGGAGCGACCACACGTCCCCGTCCCAGAGCGCGTTCTCAGCGCTGGAATGTGACGCACGCGGCTGGGAGAGACAGGGGCGACCTCTCCCAAGATTTACTGGCACACCACTTCGTAAGCTGTAATTAATGCACTGGGCAGCAGAAAGGCAAATGGCACAGGTGAGCACGGGGAGGGGGGGAGAAATCTCACAAGCCCTCTTGTTTTCCCAAAAAATAAAATTAGTAATAATAATAATAATGGAAACGGATAGGAAGAGGAATGTACATATTCCACATTACCAGCTCCTGGGGCAAGCAAGCAAGGCCCCTGTTTGCAGGCAAACGAGAAACAGCACGCACAAACACCACAAAGTTCACCCTGATTTAATGAACGCTGCAGACAGCTCTGCTAGGTCACATAACCCTGATGCCTTTCCACGCACGAGTTTTCCTTCTGCTGGACAAAGCTGCGTGCAGGAGGTAGGAGACGATGTTGCAATGCACGTCCCTGGCACCCGGCTGAACGTCGTCTGCAAATACCCAAATCCAGCAGTGCAGCATCTACCTTGAAGATGGGATGTGAAAGCAGGGAAGAGTTTCAAATGCTTCTCGGATATCAGCAGGCTCGAGACTGCAGCTTCACCAGCACCACTCTCCTGCCCGGCATCCCCAGCCCCTGCCAGTAAAGGCGGGTGACTCCAGCCACGCAGCCGGACCCTCGCTGCGCAACACGAGGCAGCAGGCAGCGCACGCGCGACAGGCAGGCTCCCTTCTCCCCTCCGCTCCTCGCAACGACCCGAGCTGCTTTAATCGATCGAGTAGCCATGCGATCTGCAGAGGCAGGCGTCCCCGCCGCACAGCAGGCCAGCAAGGACACACGGGGACCTGACCGGCATCGCTCAGCGACGCGTCGTGGCCACAGACCAAACCGACACCCCTTCTGGCTCCCTCGCCACAGCCCGGCCTGCTCGCCTGCCCCACACCAGGTGGGCAAGCCCGTGCTTTTCGGAGACACAAGCTTCCTGCAAAACAGGTCTCAAACACCGCACGCACCCTGCAAAGCCTCTGCTTGGGCATCTCCGAGCATCCGGCCCAGCAAAGCACCGACGGCCTCTGATTGCAAGAGAGGAAGACTCCTTCCCAAAACCGCACGCCACAGGGCGGGGGAAAACGGCAGCACGCGGCCTCGCAGACAGGCTCGCGGTGCTGAGCGGCACCTCTCGGGATGGGGAGCGACGCTGGTGGATGGCCCCGACCCACCCCGCTGCCCCGGGAATGAGGAGGGGGACGCGGTGATCGGCGCTGCTCGGGCCAGCCCCGCGAGCCGCGGCTCGCTGAGCGCGCTGAGCGCAGGCGGGCAGAGCCAGCTCCCTTTAACGCAGCCCGGCCCCATCGGAGAAGTGCAGGAAGGTTCGCAAGCGCCTTCTGCTCGCAGCGGGGCCTTTCCCCCTCCACTCCTGCATCTGCAAACTGAGAAGCGTGCGTCTAACCCGCAAGGACTCTTCATTGCATCAGCTGCGGGCAGACCAAACTGCTCGGGCCAGAAGGATGAAAGCTTCGGAGTTTTACTGGGGACTAAAAACCACGAGAGCCAGGACACAGCTGCCTGGGCCCTGCCAGATCCTGCATTTCTTTCTGCCACACTAAGATACTGAAATACAGCTGTAAAAGCTGTTGTTTGTAAAGCTTCCACTAATATTCACTCTTCGTGCCTTCCCCCCCGCCCCAAACTTCTCATGTGACAAGTTCCCTTCCCTCTACAGCAGCTTAACAACCATACATGTTAAAAAAAATCCCTTTACCCAGAAGTGCAGCTCTCAGGGTAATTCAGGGGATCAAGCAGTGAAGCTAATTTAGATGCAAATTCGGATCACTAATCCCGCCTGGGATAGCCCCAGAACCATCAAGATCAGGGTACCTACATACACTGGCAAGCTTTTAAGGAAGCCTCTACACGATCGACTGACAACACGGAGTGTGTTGTTCAGGTTATTTCCCTTTGGCTGTTCAATACCCATAGTGCCATGAAACCCTCAGTCCATGCATCTAAAAAATGGAGAGGGGAAGGGGGAATGAACTAGATATTATAAGCTATCACGCAGTCCAAATTGGGTAATCCTGCACGGTCATACAATTAAAGACTGAATGGCAGGATATGCACAGAGAGGAAAAGTGGAGGTTGTTCGTGCAACCTCACTTCGGCATTTCCTGTCCTTGAATGTGCAGCTCTGCTGCGTTCATCTCCCTTTAGCAGGTTGTGGCTTTGCCGACCGGGTGTTTGAATTGAGCTTTTCCACTCCTGCTGCTCTTCCGAATAAACGGAAGGAAAAAAAATGAGCGAAACAAAAATAATCGAAAGCCCTTAGGAAAGCAGCTTTGCTTTCACAACTTTCAAACAGAATTGTCCAAATACCTGTTGTTTCAGGACTTTTTTTTTTCCCCCAAACAACATCTCTTTACAGCTATATTTGTCATTAAGTTTTTTGTAATATGAAACTGAAGTCAAATTTCAGAGAAATGCTTTTAATAGAAAAGGCAAAAGCTTAATTTCACAAATGTAAACATGAGACATTTCCATCTTTTTTATGCTTCCCAAAAGCAAAGCAAAAGAGCCTTCTTTGCTGAAAGATGCTGGGCAATTGAGCTGCACAAATTCATACGGCATTTCTGTCAACCCAAATACGCATTATTATTTCTTTTCCTCCTCAAGATCTTCTAAATTGGAGGCAGGGGGAGGAAATGAACTCCTCCTGCCTAAAGAAATGAAGACGACAGCAGTGCCTCCAAGGCCAGCACAGAAAACCCCAGCCCATGTGGACGGGGAGCAGCACCCCAGCGCACACGAGGCAGAGGGAGCCATGCTCGGCTCCGTCTTGGGAGGGGACACGGGACTCCCAGCCCGGGCGGAGAGGTCAGGACACGCCGGGGGCAGCTCTCCCGGACACGCAGCAGCCCCGCAGGGCCAGTGCTCAGCAAGGCAGGGGGAAACGCATCGGTGTGGAGCTGCGCCAGCCCGTTCCCCTCCGACACACAGGCTGCAGGAGCCATGCGGGGTCCTGGAGTGGACGAGAGGAGACTGATCCCTGGCAAAGGCAGGAGGTTGCTGTCAACCCACAGAGGACCGAGAGGCAACCTCCAGCGGTAGACTCGCCCCTGCTGTTCCACCTCCAGCTGCTGGGGCAAAGACAACTCTCAGGTGGAGAGGGAGAATTGAAACCAACAGCAGAAAAATAAATGAAGTTGTTCCTTCCAACTTCTGCACGCTGTCAGGCTGTCTTGGCCCCAGAACACCCTTTTGCAGTGCAGGACCCCATCTCAGCACATGCACAAAAGCCTCCGAGCCCCAAGAAAGCAGCTGCCTCAGAAACCTCTGAGCAGGGGGGCTGAGGAGTGAGACGGGTTGCAGGAACACAGACAGAAATTCAGGAGAGAGCGAGAGGGTGATGAAAGGAAAAGTGAGCACCTCTCCCTGAATACAGGGCAGCACTCAGTCTGCCTGCTCTGCGGGTATGGCGAGCGTCTGGATGCGCACACCATTCCTCCTGCAGGACTCGAGTGCTGCCCTTGCAGGCACTCTCATCCCATGCTGTCCTGCACAAGCCACCTGGTGAGCTTTGGGTGGCTCACAGAAAGGCAGGGAGACCCCACAACGGGACTGCATCAAGCTGGTAGGAAGTGCTAACATCCAGGAGCCTTTGACAGAGGGAGTTAAAAGCAGCCAGGCCCTTAGGGGAGGAGGGAAGAGTTACTACAGCCACCCACTCCATCCAGGTAGGCTCATCACCAACGTACCCCACGTTTTGGGAGAAATACAGAGATACCTGGGCTCATCAGGCCCTCGGGACGCCTGCACAGTGTGGGACGCGAGCGCAGGAGCGGCAAAGCGCACAGCCAGAGCTCCTGGAGCAGGAGCTGGCAGAAGACAGCGGTCTGAAGTAGGAACACGCTGAGCTGGGGCGAAGGGAGCCCCGCAGCAACCTTTTCATCGTCACAGTGCCAGTGGCATCACGCTGTGCCTGGCGGGGCTGTCACACAAAGCCCGGGCTGCTCCCCTCCTGCGCGCATTTGGGAGCGTTCCTCTCGGGGTTTTGGTGCTCGTGCGCCCAAGGGGCACAGATCGACACCTCCCCACGCAGGGGCCAGGCCCATCCACCTCCAGCTTCCCAGCGAGCGCACAGGAGAGAAAAGGAGGGGGGGGCCCACGCCACCGCCCTCGCCCCGCATGCATCCGCGCCAAGGCTGGCCCCGCAGCCCGGCTGCCCGACTCCACACAAACCGCTGCCAAAGCCTTCCCGGGGGGGGTCCTGTATCCCCGGCCCCCCCGCTTCTCCTCCCCCTAAACCCGCTCTCGGGCCCGTCCTCCAGAACAATCTCGCTGCAGGCAGCTTTTGTAAGCCTCCAGCCCCAAAAGAAAAATGATGGGTTTGAACTCTTAACCCCGCCCCAGAAAAGGCTGGAATTAAAAGGGGTTTATGACTAAGTATGCAGATGGGAATACTGTAATAACAACAGGCGAAATGTTTGCCCAGCAGTTCTGGGCTCGTTCGGGAGGAAGGGAGAGCGGGGACAGGCGGCTTCTGGCCGGAGGATGACGCCACGGAGAAAGAATTCAGCGCCTCGGAGGGAAGGGAGGCTGCTGATAAATGTTGGGGCAGAGGCGGGGAGGGGGCCGGGACCCGAACGCTGCGGCACAGCCTTCGGGGAGCGCGCTGCGGGCTTCTGGCACTGGCAGCTGGCTGGCTCGCAAAGGCACGGACACAGAGGAGGCGAGCAGGGGCTGGGAGAGACAGAAAGAGACCTTGGCTCCGGGGCTGGCTTGGCAACATCCCCACAGAAAGGGCCGGCTTGCTGAGGATCGCACGTCTTGCGTGATGCTGCCGTACTCAACACGGCTGGGACACAACGGGGAGGCAGACAGCAAAGCTCCCCCAAACCCCAAATCCCTTCCGATCATGGGGAAACCACACAGACTCCTGCTAAGGGGAAGCCTGCAAGCGTAAGGAAGTGGTTAATTTTTTAAGAGTACTGGGACAGCAGCTGTACCGAAAAGGTGGAAAAACATCAGTGCCTAAGTCACCTTGGAGAGCATTTTCAGACAAATCTCCTTCTCCTTTTACCAGGCTGCACAGAAGCTCCACAAATGGGGAGCTAAGGCTAGAGGAGACTTAAACCTCAGCAGCCATACCCTGCCATTTGCTTAATGCTTCTGCACGAGGGGCGATACCACTCCTCTGCCTCCAAGTCCTGCGTCAGTCTGCTCCCACCCATCACACATCTAGGCTTCAGATCCAAACCTGGCTCTCTCCAGATCACCGAGAGCATCCTCCTGAGGCAACAGCAAGCTTGTCAGGGCTGCGTGGAGCTGCTCACAGCTGAACGCGGAGGCTCCGCACAGCCTCGGCCCTGCCGCGTTTGTTTGCGCTGCTCTGCCCTCTCGGCTGCCGTCAGCCCCACGGAGATGCTCTTCAGCCCAAAGGGAGAGGATGGCAAGCGCACATCAAGCAGGCCACAAGCCCCCTGCCACAGAGTGAGCGGCCAGAGCCATTTCACCTAATGAGTTCACGTGCGCCCTCAGCCGGAGGCATGCAGGGGACCAGCCAGGTGACTCGCCTCTGGGCTCCCGTGTCCTGCAGGAGCCATCGACACCTCTCAGCAGGGCCAGCCCTCCCCACTGATGCACCAAGCTGGGCCGCGGTCGCTAGAAGTTTGCTCCACAGCTATCTGAGGATATGAGTCCCTGGTCTTACAAACACCCAGCACCTTCCCTGTGTTCTTGGGCTCTCCACAAGTTACCTGCAAATGTAATACATGATGCAAGCCGCTTGCACAATGTCACACACAGCTTGGCCAGAAAGCCACCAGAACGCCCAAATCCTGTAAGTTACCGGGACCCACGTCACACACGGAAATATGCCACAAAAACGCAGACCTCCCCGAGCTCCCAGAGCAGCCACGATATCACACAACTTCCGAGCGACGCTCCTGCCGTAAGCCCAGCACCACATCTTCCCCCTGGGGATAAGGACGGGACCTCAGCCCCCCACCACCTTCTCCCCGTGGCAGCAAGGTGCTGGGTGCAGCCCGGCCCCACGCGACAGCAGCCGTTGCCAAATCAAGCATCTCGCTGGGGGACGAGATTCGGAGGGGAACAGGCCCTAGCTGCTTCCCTGCAGGGGTGAGGAGGTAAAGCCGCCTGCAAAAAATTCCAGGCACAACTGCCAAGCTGGGAACTCCAGGAGACTCCGGTTTGCAACGCGGGGGACTTCCAAGCGTGTCTCGCACCTGCCTTTGTTCGACAGGGACTTCAGGGCTTGCAGCATCAGCGCACAGAGTGTTGGCTCTGCTCTGGTCACCTCCTGCTGACACACAGAGTGGAGACCAGGGAGTGCTAGAGAGACCCTTTAGGTCTTCCCCATTGCTACAATCCCTCCCCATGTCCTACCTGCTGCATTTATGAACAGAAACACAGCAGCCCTACAGCAACCAGGGGAAAGGCTACTGGATCGCCCCAAAACTACCTCCTACAGCACTCCGTGCTGCTGCTATCAACAACACAGCACAGGGGACAGAAGAGACAAAGCCGCCAAGCTTGTTCCTCATAACAAGCAAGCAGATCTTTATTTTGCCACACCAACAGAGCAAATGCCTCTAAGGACACGTATGCTGCTGCCATTTGCGGGGTCAAGAAAGATGGCCCTTAGCAAAGGGGAGCATGCATTGCAAAGGGCTTCTTCAGCACGACAGCAGAGACCGAAGCTTCAGTCCCTCACCGGCAGCACCCGCCTGCAGCAGACACATGCTGTGCAAATGCACAGCTCCCTTCAGGGCCGCTGCTCCGTGACGGTACAGCGGCGAGAGCCTACACGCTGCGAAGCGCTGGGATCAGGTAATGGAGGGCGTAGGACACTCATGAGAAGAGCCCTGTGAGTCAGAAGAGCTGGCCGGGGGCCAGACGCGCAAGCCCTGCAAAATCAGAGAACAAAACAGGGCAAAACCTGGACCTCCCCAGCCCCTTCCTGCTGCCTCCGAGATGACCCCTACGAGCCGGCCTGGCAGACAGCAGCCTGGCTGCTGAGAGCTGCCGCAGAAGCGGGCGCTGGCAGGAGGCACGTGGGATGCTGCGGTCGGGGCCAGGACCGAGCCCCATCCGCCAGAACTTGGGGGCGAGCCGGTCACACCAGCTCCGAGGGGCTCACCGAGTGGTTTGCTTTCTCCCCTGCCAACAGAGGAGACAGCACTGCTCACCGAACCAGAGATACTCCTCTCACCTGCAAGTTCCAGGGCACTTCCCAGCGTTTAAGGGCCAAACCATGTAAATGCTCCTTCCTAATGCCTTTTCTGATGCTTCCCCTCCCTCGTACCAATGCCTTCAACAGCTGGGTATGGAGTTTGTCTACACAAGGGATGTTTGTGTCTCCCTACCAACAGGGTGGCTCCAGAGCAGGCAAAGCACCCAACCCTGCCTCGTACCTCATCCCCGGAGCTTGCTCCAGAGGGTGTTACAGATAACATGGTACGGGAGGCTGCAGCCACCTGTCTGTGCCAGAAAAACAGCAGCGTATGCAACACCAGGACACTTCTAGAAATCATCACATGTGCAAGAAAAAAGTCATTCTTTTCCCCTTGGCAAGAGGCAGTGGGAACTTTCATCTCATAGCACTGGAGCTTCAAATATTCACGCCCTGGTCCTCCTGTGGGTTGTACCTGGGCACCTGTGTGGCAGGGATGGGCTCCTTACTCTCCACTGGACCTCAGCCCTCTGCCCAAACCAGATCCCCTTAGGAGACCAGGCAGGCCCTTGCCTTGCAGACAGAAATGAGGCATTCGGTCACGAGAAGCTCCAAGACTGAAGCACGGCCCTGGACCAGCAGGTCTCTGCAGAAGCACAGCACCTCTCATGGAGCAGTGCTGAGCAAAGGGTCACTACACATTTCCACGGAGACCTTGTTTGCCTGGAGGCTTGTGAGATCCTGACCTCCCAGCCTCTGCCAAACGTGGTGCTGCAGCCAATCTAGCTTCCACAAAAGCACCCACAAAATCTCTGCCGTGATGTGCTGCCATTCTTTCCTCATCTGGGACTTCCAGACATTCCTGATAAGTCATTATTTTTCATTTAAAAAAGAGACAAAAGGTGAAGAATAGTGGGGAAGACATCTGAAAGCAGGATAAATACCCATCAGGATTCATCCAAAGCATCTGACAGTTGAATGAGTTAGACAAGTGCTAGCAGACAAACTGAATTGCTCCTTTCCCTTCCTGTCAGCCTCAACTGAACCTCCTGAGCACCCCCAAATGCTAGCTCAGGAAACAGTCTTCCTTCTGCAGCTTTCAGTAGCGGGCAGAAAGGAGCAAGCCTGCAGTGAGAAGCACAAGCAGGACAGTTGCCCAGCCAAACCAGGCTGCCCTTGCTGCCCATCAGCACAGGGAGACCTCTGACACCAAACCTCACTGCCCCGCACCGTCTCAGCGGGTACCCGGGTACCATCCACCACCCAGAGGGGAGCCCTGAAGCCAGGCGAGGTGAAAGACCAAGTCAGGGCAATAGAAAAGTAAAGGGACCGGGACTGTGCATCCCCTCTTCCCCCAGAAGAGCGTCCTGTTCCAGCACGGAGTCGACGCAGGCAGGCCAGGCCTGCAGTCTGGCGCACAGCATCGCTGAGACACTAGCATGGAGATGCCACCGGAGATGGCAATGCCCAGGAGCTAAGCTGTGCATTGCACAGGGCCCTTTCCCGAGGAAAACCTCGTCCGCAAAGCCCCGCACCAGTGACTTCCACCCCTCCCACCAAGGCACAGATATCTCCGATCCGTAGCGGCCCTTAGCCCCTTCCTTCCCCCGCCTGCGATGGGAGGCACACCCAGCACTAAACACAGAGGCTAACTCTATCCGGTCCTTCTTCCCCACGTCTATTGTCGCTAGAAATGTATCTGGTTTCTGCCAAAAAACACTGCACCTCCCCTCTGCCCTTCAAAGTAAAAGCAGCTCCACTCTTTACCCGGGGAGGGGGAGAAGAGCTTAAAGATGAGCCCCCACCCACCCGGAACCGCTCCACTCCTCCTCCCCACCGGAGGACTTTCACACAGCCCCGTCCCGTCAGCCTGTCTGTGGCATTTGATTCCTGTCCGTCACTAAGTGATGAGGACAAAGGGTGAGGAGTCAGGAAAAGGTCTGAGCCACTTTGTTCATCGTCTGGATACGAACTTTGGATGAACTCCGTGGGGAAAGAGAAAAGCCGCATGGAGTGGGACGCACCGTGCATAGCTCTCTCTCCTCTTAAAAAAAAAAGGTTTGAACAAGGGGAAGGGGTGGGAGGGGAAGGGAGAGGAGAGGAGAGCATTCCCCATCCCCATGGCGGCAGGCAGTCCTGAGAGCTCCCTGCTCCGAGGAGACAGAAGGATATTCAAACCAACTTCCCAGGAGGCATGTTCAATAAAGCAGGATGCCAACGCAGCCTTTTCTCAAACAAATCTGTTAGCGGCGGGCCAGGGGCCAGCCACAAGGGCTTGCTTTTTAAAGCAACCAAATGGGAATTTCCTAATAAAATAAAATTTTTTAAAAAACCCCACCGTGGCACCATTAAAGAGAAGCCTGCTGGCAGCAACGAGAGGTATCTTATGTGCAGACCTGTCTGGAAAAAGGAAAACGAAATGTAGCACAGGACGCGAAACTCTGCGATACAGTGAGGGCCAGGGAGCCTACAGTATGCGAGCGCTCCCCGGCCCCCCCAGCGCGAGCCAGGGGAATCGAGTGCCCACAGTGCGGTTACAGAGGCAAACGGCCTCAGAACCACACTCCGTGGGCGAAGGTTTGCAACCACTGTTTCTGCCGCCGCAAACCCTCGCCGAGCCAGGGAGGAGGCTCACCCTGCGCTGCAGAGGATGCGACCTCCCTGTGCCGACCTCGGGGACCTGCAAAAGCCACCGCAGGGCGCACTCGGCTCCTTTGCTTCGTGCTGCTTCTCAGAGCAAAGCCAAACCAGTTTGCAACTGGAAAGCCCTGTGGCAGCTTTGCAAACATTACTTAAATCAGTCCCTCCTGGGCTGTCAATGATGGCAGCAAAGCCTCAATAAATTTTTTTTTAAACAGCTCTCGGCGAGCAGCTCCGATGCCCCTGGCCACAGAGGGGAGGTGCGCTCTCCCCGCGCAGCACGAGAGGCAGGCCAGCACTGGGGATCACAGCAAGGGGCAGCCACGGCACAGACCAGGCACAGCACCTAGTGAGGAGCAGCAAAGGCTGTGTGCAAGATGTGCCAAGCCACAGAGGAAAGTTATTGTGACTGTACGTGCGGTTCTGCAGCACTCACAAGAGATCTGTTGAGCGCCAGGGGTGAAAGGTGCCCAGCAGAAGCCATCCCACCACGCTGCACCAGCTGCATCAGTAACAGAGCCCAGGACAGCACCTGAAAGCAATCCACTGCCACGTGCTGGAGGTTACCCTGGATCCCTTTTCTTTCTATTCCCCACTAGCAAACAGCAAAATAGCTCTGTATCAAAGAGCTCTACCTGGTACACAACCAAAACAGCCCTGCGTGCCAGAGCAAAGCCACGGAAGGCAAGGGAGAGACCTCCCCTAACTGAGGGCACGGCAGCACGCAGGACACGCGTTCCTGATCAAGACGGGCGAAGTTTTATTTCTTGTGCGATGCCCAGCACACCCAGCGCAGGACACAGAGCTGCAAAGACGGTCAGGGAAACTGCTAACTCCAGCTCCCGTCTCGCCTCTCTGCTTGGGAAGACGATAGTCGCTACCAGGCAGGACAGGTAACCTAGCGCCAGGACTCTTGGAAGTAGAGGGGATCAAAGGCTCAAGTTCATCTTTCCAAAGCTACATACGGCTCCAGCCCTTCCACAGATCCGCCTACTGCAAGCAAAGACGATGACCGCAGAAAAAAGAGGGAGGCATGGGAAACAAGCACAGGTCTGCAGAGAAACTAGGCAAAGAAACAACTCGTCCATGAGGCTGGGAACACAGGGTCCTCCCTCTGTCACCAGCCTCCACCACGTCCCCGGGGGAGCCTATGTTAGGAGGTAACTCGAGCATCTTGGAGGCACTGCCCAGGACCTCTGACAGAGAAACTTTGATCTGCTCCAAGCACTGCCAGTCCCTAGGGGCTGCCTCTAAATTACACCGCAGAGTGTGCCAGGACAAATTGACTCCACAGAGAAAACATCGTTCAGTTTGGAGGAGTCTGCTCCACTGCTCACTCCAGAAAGGCTAAAAAGCTCCTCTGACAGTGGGAGCCCCCTCCCCAGAAGCCCTGCCAAGGCAGCCTGGCTCGAGATGGCTCTCGTCAGACGGCAAGCTCCAGACAGGGAGAACCAGACAGGAGAACGGAAAACTGGACAAGCGGTCGGCCAGCTTGGCCAGTAATCCCATTTTCAGAAGGTGGGAGCCTGGGGAAGAGATGCTGTTGCTGCTGGATCCAGGGCTATTTCTGGACCAGCAGACAAGAGGAACAGAGGGAAAGAGAGGGGACTGGAGGGGGCTGGGGGAAAGAGGGAAGAAAAGGTAAAAGAAAACAAATCTGCTTTATCATTGCCTGAAACCCAAGGATTAAAGCAAACAGCCTTCATGTCCCCTCCCTTCCAAAGGGAGGTCTCGTCTGCTTCCTAAACCTGATTCCCATTTGTCTTTATGTGGTTCTCATTTGTTCTTCATTTAGATCCCCTCCACGCTCCTCCCTGAGCTCAGGAGAGCCCTCCAGAGAGCTGTGCAACCCAGCAGGGCAGGGCTGGGCTTTGCCAGGAGCCAGCCCTGCCTGTGATGCCCAGGCACTATCCCACGTGGTCAGAGAAAAGGGATGGACTCCAAGGCAAGGAGGGACTCATGGCTCTGAAGGACTCACACTGAATGCTCCTTGAAACTGGGGACAACTCTCCTCTACATGGCACTCATGCCCAGCACCTCAGAAAGGACCCTCAGCCACTATTCCAAGCCCAGGGCTCTCCCTGATTTGCAACTTCCAGCTGGTCCCATTCTTCTGGGAAGGAAGAAAAAGGTGAGGGCAGCAGCTGAAACGCAGGAGGACATCCTTCAGACAGCACCAGTCCCGGTGCAGAGGGAAGCGGCACAGCACCGTCACGAGGAAAGGCCGCACGCTGCAGGCCAGACCCAAGCACAACTGCTACCCCAGCCCTTGGCCAAGAGGCCGAGGAGACCCTTGGAAAGGGCCCAAAAAGAGCTGCCCGATGGACGAGACCGCCACCACCAGTCTCCTGGGGGTGCTGACAAGGACCTGGCGGCCAGGCAGAGCGAGGGAACGTGGCCACGTAACAGGCGCACACAGACAGCGGGGAGCTCGGTCACCTGTGCCGGGTTCCAGGGGCTGTGTTGAAAGGGATGGGGCCCCTCGGTCCAGAGCCTCCGGGGCAGCAGGGCCCGCAGCCACGAGGGGCAAAGCAAAAAGCCAGCAAAGGGAAACTGGAAGGGACCAGGACGAGGGGACGCGGAGCGATACAGACCTGCTGCACACGCCAGCGATGCTCAGGGCCTGTGCGAGCGGTTTCCGTTTTAATCAGCAGACAGCCTCCTGATTAAACAGGAGCTCAAAAATTATTCTAATAGAGCTCCTTTCAAACACAAACCGCAGGGACCTCTCCTAATTGTGCAGTTCCTTTCTCAATCACAGCCTACATATAATAAAGCAGGTCTGTCCACCGCCCTTGCCTACAGCCACATGCCTTAATATTCAAGACCCAGCGAGCTCCAAACAGGCCTACAGCACGCTCCCGGCGGAACCGCTCCGACGAGCGGGAGGAAGCCCAGGCCTGGCTTCCAGCAGCAATTTGCTGCAGGATTTCTACGAGACCTCCAGCAACTCGCTCAAGATCCGTACCTCCAGCCCCCCCAAGCTACAGCGGGGCAATATTCCTTTCGCAAGCACCAGCGGCTGCTACTCCCGAGAACAGCCGCTCGTAACCGGGACCACTACAGCCTGAAGCACGATGTCGCAGCCCCCCCAGCGCCTGCTTTCTCCCCACTCACTGGCTGCTGCTGTTTGCCCACAGAGCACCCGGCCAAGCTGGGCATGCTCCCTTCGCCAGGGGATGTTTCCAAGGCCTAACCAAACACCGCGGAAAAGGGAAAATAAAACCTGTCCTGCCATCAGCCTGGACTTTGCCACCTTCCTGCTGCACAGCACCTGCCTCAGATGCATTAAAAGATCAGGAACCTCCCCTACCTCCATCCCTCTCCGTATTTTCTCTCATTCCATATTGTCTGTGGCTTTTTCAAGGTAAACAACCCCTGTTTGCCCTCGGGATAGTCTTCCTAAACCTCCACCACTGCCACCACACTGGTGCAAGTGTCATCCCTGTCCCCTTCTCCCCACTCCAAGAGCCCTTTCGAGCCTGTGGGCCAGCACCACGCGGTTTTCTAGACTCAGACACACGCTGGCATCGCACAGAGATGAGCAAATACCTCCTCAGACCTCGCTGTGCCCACCCCACCACTCCCCACACCAGTGGAACATCAACCCCAGGCCTTGGCCACGGCAAGCAGGGCACAGAGACAGGCAGTAGGGCAGAGGCAAGGTCTCACCCCAGCCTCCTGCACACCTCAGCAGTTGCCCTGAGCAGAAGAGCCATTTCTAGTGAGAAATCCCGCTTCAGGCTAGGGGTGCTCCCTTCCAGACACACGCCTCACACCTATCCAAACGGAAATGCAAGATTTTTCCATGATTAAAATCAAACGACCAAGCACCTGCAACCCAGACCTGGCTGCCCAACTGATGCATCACCATGACAAAGGGAAACCAAGCAGGGTCTGAGCTCTCTGCAGCCGTGGCCAACCCTCATCCACCCAACACCAAACCGAGTAGGACCCAGATGGCAGCACGGGTACCATCACACTCCATAATGCAGTTTTTCCCCTTCTGCTTAACGCCCGGGCGGGGAATGCAGTGCCTAACAGCCGCTCGCACTGCTGCCTCCTGCCAATAAAGAAAGCAGAGACAAAAGATCGCTTTTGCCCCATGACCTTCTCCGCCATATCCCCCAACCCCTCCAAAGCTTAAGCAGGCCAGGTGCGCAAATGTTACCGAACGCCCTTGCCAGGAGGAAAGTAAATTCCAGCCAAGCGGGGAAATGCCAGCCGCAGTCAGACCCCAGGATGTGCAAATAGCAGCCAGGGACCTTCGGGAGAGGAGCAGCCCTGGCCCAGGCGCTCCTACCGATAATCCTTCTTGGGGCGCTTCCACCTCGCAGAAGGATGTTGGTTTGACTATTTGAGGGAGCGCAAAAAAAAAAAAAAAACTGAAACGTTTGTTATTGCGCTAAATGACCTTTTCAGCCGCTTGGGGACAGAATTGCACTGGGGCTACGGAGGGAGCTCACGCCAGGCGCTGCTCGCTCCTGCTCCCACGCAGGCAGGCGACGACCCCAGGGAGAAGGGGAGATGCTTTGTTTCTCTGGATGCATTTAGGAGGCTCTGCGCCTCCCGAAGCCGCGTCTGCAAACTGAGCGCCGCATTCGCGTGATGAAGTTGAGGAACAGCCTCTTTGGAAAATTCTGCATGAAGTACAAACGAAGAAGCGGTCTGCTAAGAGCTTGCTGAGCAAAGCGCTTCAGACTGCTTCATTTCACATCGCTGAAAGCGTAAATCAGGGAATTGCTCCTTGGATTTTTCTCCATTAGCAAAGGATATTGCAACTCCCCATCACCGATACCGATCAACACTTCACATCTGCTGACCAGATCTAACAGCCAGGATTTTCCAGGGGAATAATACATTCACGAAAACACCATTCCTGCCACCTGCTCCCCCACACACGCAACTGCACAGGGAGCAGGGATGTGCAAGCTCCTCGGTCTTCGCAGGCAAACACATAACAAAACTCAGCAGCCAGAAGCTTGACAAATCCGGATCAGAAATAAGTAAGTGCACTCCTTTGAAAGCCAGGGTAATAAACCCTTCAAAACACCACCTCCGTGACGGTGGTGGAGGATTTCCCACTGCCTGCAACTTGCTCACCCAAGAGCAAATGCCCTGCTTAAAGAGGCTGTTAAGCAGAAAGCACAAAACCTACCGAGCGAGGTTGTGTCCCGAGCTATCACCTCAGCATCAATTACTAACAACTTCCAACTCATTTCTTTTAACCTGTGGGCTGGGCCTTTTATCTAGAGATCTGCAGTATGTACCATATAAATCACAAGTTTAAAAAAAAATGTTAATTTGCAACCTTTTAACATTAGATATTGCTCAAGCTAAAAGCTGAATTCAAAGCTTAGAGCTGGAGACCGATCCATCCAGAGGCGTAACCAGCAGGCGCCAGGTATTGTATCATTCTTAATGTTTCACCAGAGAATCACTGCGCATGAAAAGAGAAGGATGTGTGTAAACAAGCAAACGCACACCCACAAGCAGCTTGGGTTTTGAAACATTAATGTTGAAATTAGAAAGGCACGTTTCGAGAGTTATAGGCAGATTCGCTTTCGCTTTGGCTCCAGCCTTGTAAATATCAAATGTCAAAGGAAATAGTCGCACTGAATTAAAAAGAAACTAAACCTGCACTGCAGAAACGTGCACAGGATTGGGACTGCTGAAGTTAGGAAAGCAGCAGCAAGGAACAATGCACACTTAGTAACTGGAACGGTATTTCTGCCGGTTAACCTGCCACTGCTAATTTTGCTAATCGACATCACTTTGGAATTTGAAAATGTTATCCAACCAGGAGAGAAACTTGATTTTCCTCTTCTAATAACAAGGACAGGTAGGACAGCCAGGCTAGGCCAAATGTTTAGTTACAAAACACCGTGTGGGAAACTGAAGAAGAGATACAAAAGCAATGAACTGAGTTTCTCAGCTTGGACTCGGATGAGAAACAAAATCCAGCCACCAGCAGTAAAGTCAGGCTGACTCCACTTGCAAAGGCAAGTCTGTTTATTTTTCCATCAAGACTGAAGTAAAATTGCAAAGTTATCATTTCAGATTATTGCAACTCCTCACGGCATTGGCTGTTCTGAGGGTTTTCAATTTATCGGTATATTTTTAAAAAAGGGGGGTGGGAAACAGCCCTTCAGCTCAGGGCAAGGAAAAAAGCTATTTTGGGTAAGGCTTCTCCTATAAATAAAAGGCCGTGCAAGCTGGACACGCTGGGCAGGCAGAGGACAGTGACAACGTGCTGCTCTCTCAAGGTGTCGGAGGGGATTTCTGTGTTCTGCTCCGGCGAGCTCCCCGCAGCGCTGCGATGCAGCGACGGCAAACCGCTCCTCAGCGGGCACCGCAGCCGGCAAGGACCGAGGACGGGCAAGGCGGCTTCCCCGGCACAGGGCTGCCGGCTCCGCGGCCGCCTCGCAGCTGCTGCCAGAGGAAGGAGCCGGTGGAGCAAAATCTGCATGCGGAGGTTTTCCCAGCAAAGCGATTGCCTGGATTCCTCCCTCCATTCCCCAGCTCTGTTCACCAGGCCTGAAGAAAGCTATTAAGGGCCGGGGAAGGGAGATTAGCAACCATCGACGGAAAGCAAGCAGAGAAAAGGTGACTACGGGAAGGAAAGCAAGATTTAAAAAAACACAGCTGAGACAGGAGAACCACCTGGAGAGCCGCAGGACCCCTCTCGGGCCCACCTTGGAAGGGGCTGTCCCTGAAAGAGTTAGCCAAAACCCACCAGCGTGCAACCCCTCCAAAAACACCGCTGCCTGGAGAGCTGAGGTGGCACATCGGGGCCAGTCTGGTACGTTTTACAACGAGCGGGAGAGGTGCAGGCTTGTTCCTCGGACCAGGGGAGAGCACAGTCCCCAGACCTGCAGGCAGGGCACAAAGGGGTCTCTCCCCGCCAGCACTCCCCTTCCACGGCTTACAGATGGCTGCAGGACCACGTGTCCCAGGACCACATTGTTCCAGCTTTGAAAAAAAAATAAATAACACAAGGGCAGGGCTCACGAACAAGGCCAAGAGACTTAATTCTTCAGTGCCTTTTTTTTCCCCTGACACAGGAGCAAACCAATTCCAGCCCAAGCAATCTCCCCAGCAGCGGAAGAAAGCAGCCCCACGTTCCCCCGCCCCGAGCACCGCAGCGCACAAACACCTCCCCAGCCCCGCCGCCGGCCTCCACGCTTTAATGTATTCAGCCCACAGCCTCCCCAGGCCCCAGCTTTCTGTAATTTATACCTATACTGCCCGCCGCCCTGTATTATTTAAGCCAGCAGCTCACCAGGGATGCAGCAACTCGCAACAGACCGCGCGGCATTCAGAAGCCGACCGCCCAGCCCTTCGAACCATCCGTTTTTGGTCCCAAACACAGTTCCCAGCATTCCCCAAAGGCAATGCGACAAGGGAGGGAATTTTACCGAAAAGCCTCCGACCCCTCTGCCTCCGGAACATGCCAGGGAAGCGACGCTCTGCCACGCGGTGCCTGCAAACATCCAGACCCCAAACACACACGTGCTCGCGCGCAGCCCGGGGTTTGGTAGAGGTTATTATATTGGCACCTCACGCAACCTGGCAGCGTCCGGTCATCATGTGCTACTCCAGACTGGCAGTCAAGACGCCAGATACTGCTCACAAACAGCTTCGCCCGCCTCTCGAACACTTGCCAGTCCAACCGAACCAAGACAGTTTCTGCGTGGATGTTTGGGGAAAGCTAAGGACACAGGCTGAGGTTGGGAAGGGCCTGGGTTTATTAGATTATGGACTGCCCCATGCAAATAGGGACGTATTGATCTGGCCTGCAAACACCTGGCTGGGAATAAAAGCAGCCCCTGAGCATACAGAAGCTGCTATAGATTATTAACCAGATCCACTGCTGTAAATCACATTACCTCCTTCAAAAGACCGACCCAGGACAGAGTTCCCTCGTGTTAAGTGCTGTATGTGCAGGAAAGCACACATCCTTGTTGCGCAAGGTAGCGTTACTTCAGGCACCCAGAAGCCCAAAGATTCAGCCCAGAAGTGTGGAACACTCCAGGAGCACCCCGTTCCTGGGTCCACAGCCCGCTTCCCTCACAGCAACCCCCAAAACCAAGCACAGCACGTGTCACAAGGAGGAAGAAACCTCACCATATAGGAAAACTGCCCCGGGAATGCAAGGCAGGAGAAAACTCGAAGAGCTAGGAAAAAAATAATACCTATCATTTCTCTAGATACAAACTCACCCCCTGCTCCCACTGCTGCTTGGGGAGTATTATTTTGCACCAGCTGCACGTGTGGCAAACGACCCCTCTAGTGCACAGAGCAAATAGCACAGGCTCTCCTGCATCCCAAAGCACCCCAACTCCAAGCAGAGGAAGGAAAAATGGTAATAATAAAATGCTTAATAGAGCTTTTCCAAAAGATCATGAAATCCTTTGCAGAGCTTCATTAACAGAGAACAGCAGCTCCCGGATTAAAGGAAGAACTGAGAAATGAGGTGCTACATCAGCAACAGAGCAGGAATCCCGTATTTCTCTGTTCTCCCCGCCAAAATCCCCAGCTCTGATTCAGCAGAAGCACGAACAGCAGCATAGCCTAGTGTATCTTACTGCAAACAAAACCATTTACATTTAAAATACCACCCTACTCTCCTAAAGAATTGCTGCATGCAGTAATTTCCTTGTGACAGGAAAAAAAAACCATGATGAAATTGTCTCAGAGTTTCTCTGCATTTTGTTTACAGCTGCTGCCCTCAAACCCAGGGCCAGCACGCAGAGAGAACGAGCCTGCTAACAGGAATAAATCTAACATTTGAGACCATTTAGAAAAGCTCTGCTTGCAGACAGTCAGTGCTCAGAGGGGGAAATCCCTTCACAGGTCTCAAATAAGGGAACTTGAGCCTTTTTCCCTGGAGAAATTTAGGCCTGAAAGATCTTCCGAGTTTCTTGTTTGGAGCTACACGGCCCAATAACAAGATCTTTCCCTGGACTGGACTAAACCACATCACTTCCCTGCCAAGACCATTCGGAGGGAAGGGGAGAGGAGCGGAGAGAAACCCACGGCAGTGGGGAAGACGCTGAGGTTCACGTAAGAGGACGCTGCGGTTAGCTGTTATTTGCACACACACCTGGTTAACACAGGCATTTTCCAGCACTTGCCACAGGGCCCTGCCCGTGACCTGGGGCAGGAGGATGGGTGCCGCATGAGCTCGTCCATCCTCCTGAGCCGGGTGCTCTGGGGGGGTTCAGCCACCTCCCTGCACACGGATGGGGCAGGGAGCGAGGGGGTCAGCGAGAGCGGACCCTCGAGGCCTCCTGGACCGCTGCGACCACAGGAAAGTCTATTTGACACCAGGCATCTATAAAAAAAAGAAACCTCAGAACAAAACCAAATCAAATTTGTTCTCATATTTGGGGAATTTTTCTCCCCGAAGCGCAGGGAGTGATATCGCCCTGCCTGGTTTCCCCGCTTTGCTGCGATGCCCGAGGGGGAGGAGGTGAGGAGCCTGCTGGCAGCCCCGTGCTTCCACCTCCTGCCCTGGTGAATTGCAGGAGGCCAATTTTGATTAAACTAATTAAGCCTGCTCCATCCGAAGAGTACCAACCACACGCTACCAAGGGAGAGGAAGAAAATATAAAAATTAAAAAGAGAAATCTCGCTGCAAACGCGCTCCTCCAGCGCTATCCATCCTCGGCAGGTCCCCGACGGACAACGCCGCAGCTGAGGAGAGAAGCTCAGGCAAACGACTCGCGGCCGTGCCACAGGTCCAGCCCCACAGACCCTGCCCTCCAAACGGAGAAGGCCGCTGCCCTGTCAGCCACCGGGGCGTACCGGACCTGTCCAGCCTTCCCATTAGGGTGACTGGTCTCCATCCCCTGCCAGCCAGTCCCCACAGGCGGCTGCTCCTCCTGCAGCCATACAACCCTCCCCCTCAAGCCAACGTCTCCCAGACACCGTCTTCCCTTCCAGACCATCCCTATCTTTCAGCCTCCTGCACGTTCCCTTCCCTCCTTTCCCTTAAAGACAGTAGGTTTCTGGAAGTAATTTAATCGCGAGCTGCACGGAGGTTTCCCCGCGGAGCATCGGCCGCCAGCAGAGGCCCTGCTCTCAGCAGAGCCCACGGGGAAGAGAAGACGACAAAACGTTTTGCTCTCCACTCCGAAGGCAGCCAGGGACCCAGCAGACCCTGCACCGACAGACCCGTGGCCTGCCCGGCCGGGAAGGAGAAGCATCACCTCTCCCTGCAAAGCCTTTCAGCCGCGAAAAAAAGAAAAAAAAAGAAATTAGAGCAAACCCTTCCTCCTCTTTGAAGGGCAGGCAGGTGACACTGGCCTTCCCGGAGCAGAGCAGGGACCCTGATCCTCCGGGGCTGGAGCACTTTCATTATTAGCTTTTGCAGAAGGAGAATTAAGCCTGAGGTGCAGAACCGCGCTGCAATTCAGCCTGGAGGGTTTAACTCTCCTCAGCACCTTCAGAAACCTCAGTGGAAACACACGATAAGAAAGGGAGGGCAGGGTTTTTTAAATGGCACCGAAGGGCTGGGGAGGGAAGGAACGCAAGATGCCGCATCCTGCCCTGCGACAAACTTCATCCGAGGGGCTGTGGTCCTGCCAGGACAACCCCATGCCGGCAGCAGGCCCGGCTGCCCCTCTTCCCCATGCCTTCCTTGGTGGGGCTTCAGGGCAGGGGAGAGGAAGAAAGAAAGAAAGAAACCCCATAACGTAATTGCTATATTAAAGAGAAATGGCAGGCAAGAATAATAAGAGAGGTGTCAGAAGTGAAATACAGTAACAGACATTAAAAAAAAGACTACAGTTCTGTGATGGGGGTGTTAATTGAACACAGAGCAGGAGAGAACAAAGGGGTGTTAAGGAAGAAAAGAAGGGGAAAAAAAATCCTACCTCCTCCAAAGATCTGATTTGAGTTAAGTTTGGTGAAGATAATGCACGGGGAAAGGTAGCTAAGAGGCACCTTATATAGCTATTATGTTCTAAAATTAAAAAAATAAACCCATTATTCAACAACAATTGCACAGCTAATCAGTGCTGTCTATAAATATTCCACTTAGTAAATTCCATCCGTTGGCTGTACGTACATTTTTCTTTTAAATCTGAATTCCTTTGACACAGAAGGGCGAGGGGCTGAGAAAAATCAAATCATGGGATTTAAAATAAGAAGTCAGGGTCTTTTTAAGAAGTACCATTTGCCCAACGCCCTCACCTCCCCCAAAAGAGCAGAGAAAGTGAAACGATAGGAAAAGCTCTTAAGGAGGAGGAATCAGATTAAACGGTCATATATCCTGTGCTCAGCCTCTCCCGGCCAGTCCCCACTGAACGAGATGGGAGTTGGAAAAGGCTCACAGCTGAAATAGACGCTGCTGCATTTTGACAGCAGATATTTTCCAGTTTGCCATCCAAGGACCCCATGTCTGCGATGCCTTGCCTGATTCTTCTACTTAGCTATTCTGCTCATGCAGAGAACAGCTTAAAAAAAATAAAAAAGGAAGAAAAAACAAGGGAAAAAAAGGACATAACGACACAGCCCCTATCCCTGCCTTCAAACTTTTTATAAATCAGCAATGCAATTTCTGATTTCAATTCCTATTGATGGAGGAATCAATTGTATTTAGGACAACAATGACTCCTATTTCCATAATTATTATTCCAAAAAGCCAGCCAGCCATTTGAAGGCTGTCCTGCCCCTTCGCTGGCAACAAAGCAACCAACAGCAAGTGAAAACACACCAAATGAACGCAGACAACTTATACGTACATTTAAGCAGCAATTTTTTCCTACTTGCTTCCACCTGGACCAAATCTCACAACTTTTACTACTTCTGAACAAACATCACCCCAAAAGAGACAATGTCCAGGTTGCAGACAAAAGGCAACTGACAGATTCCAACCACTGAGCTTTTAAAAAAAAAAAAATGTTTATAAATGCTTTAAAATAATTGAAGAGCTCAAGTGCAAAATGGAACTCTTCGGCCAATAAAGACGACCTCTTTTTCTAAGAACTTTATGGACACTTTGGGTTTGTTCAGCCAACGTTAACGCTATGAAATATTAGCCGTAATGTTGCGAGAGACGGTGGTAAAGTCTCCATAAGGCTCTGGAGTCACTTAAATCAGGCAGCGGGTAACTGAATGCACATTTCTGCACATCATAACACTGGGGGGGGAGATGTACACATGCACTTTCAAACACCCACCAGTGACCACAGACAGTCACCAGGATTTCAAACGGCTGCTTACACAACACCCCCCCCGCCCTGCAACACATGCAAAAATCTGGGAATCAAAATGGAAAGTGGGAAGGGAGAAGCTGGCTCAACTTTCACGGCACTGCCCACCTGCAGACCCTCCTGCGACCGCAAGGACAGAGCGTGCAAACAGCAGAAGACAGTACCCTCATCCCCAGAAAAATCTAGGCTAACCTCCCGTTACAATTGGGCCCACAAAGCAATAATGAAAAAAAAAAACCATCTGGCCATTTGCTCGCTTACAAAGTGTGACTTTTGGGGATGCAGATGGGGGAAAGGGGAGGAGGTTTTTTTTTTTTTTTTTTTAATTTTCAAAGCAAAATAATTCACGGTATCCGAGGGTAGATAAACAACGCTCCAAAAGCCACCTCAATTCAATCCCTTCACAGACTTCTATACAGCAGCCCTGTATCCAAGTAACCCAGGCACAACATCAACAAATAAAATTTAAAAGATGTAAGACAGTCCCAGTCCACACCTGAATACCCCTTATTTCCATCAGCGTGCTTTAGCCTGCCACCCCTCCGGATTTCACTTCGCCAACGGGAGTTAGCACACGCGGCCAGGGCGGCTACCTGCAGCTCCCCAACGCATCCCCAGGCAGGAGGTCGCCTGCATTTGCCACCAGGGTCGGTCCTGGCAGATTCCCCATCCCGTAACTTTGTGACCGCGCCGGTGCCGAAGCCGAGCTGGATTCATCAGTCACCCGGCCAAACAGTACCACTGCACAGGCAACGTATGCAGCATCACAAACACACCAGGAGAAGCAGGGAAGGCAGACAAACGTTTCCTTCAGCTAACACAAAATAAAAGGAGAAAGAGGGAAGAGGGAACGGAACTTGATGGCTCCTTTTCTGGGGGGTGGACACACAGCAAAAGACCATAAAAACGCCCGTATCTGTGTACAGTCTCCTCCACATTACACCACACGAACTCTACAGAGGCTCCCCAACAGAATCCATTGCGTGATGTTATGGAAACTATATAACGAATGACTTCCCGGTAAGGTCACACAACGCAGCCCTGAGGACCTCAGAGAGCTGAATGCCATCGGTAGGTGCTTTGTCTAGGCTACGGGCTGCACAAACAACATTTAACAATAGGCCCCCTTAGTCATTTTATATATATTGCAAGAGTCAAGTAATTGTATTTTCAATCAGCTGCTCACACTACGAGGTTTTATATATATTTAAGAAAAAAAAAGTAAGACCTAGATTCAGGTTTCCAAAAGCTGTTCCCCTTTTATGTGTAACTATCAATGTATATCAACTGGGTGTGCAATCATATTTATTGTCACTTTCATTCATGTCATGCCCTTGCTTATATGGTTTAGATATGAATTATTGACTGTTACAGTCCTTGTTGTAAAAGGGGAGGGGGGGAGAAGTCAAGTACTTTGCAGCGTGCTAAAACAAGGCAGCTGGATCAGCACAGAAAAGCCCGCTGATCGGCTCAGAAAGGCAGAGACACATTCCCCTCCCCACGCTGAATTTCCATAATTTCCCCCATTCAAAAAAAAAAAAAAGGATTCCAGCAAATAAATAAATAAGTGGTGCATGTTGCTAAATGTCCTTTCCTGAGCATCTGTTGTTTAAGATCACCCTTGATTGATGACTGCTATTTTTTAATTGTTGCTTTTAAAATTTAAATGCCCCCCTGGGATGTGTTATAAGTGTGTTAGTACATGGTAGGAGGTCTGGAAAGTGGGAAACGGCAGAGCCAACGCTCTCATGTCATTAGCTTCTTTAGAAGCCTGAGAACACCCCATGTCATAAAACAACAGTACCCTAAAGTAACTAACAATCTAATATATTGCTTTCACTAAAGGCAGCTGACAACTTGCTCTTATGTGAGCTAGCCTGGATGATTGGCAGACAAGAGCATTTTAACCCTTTCTTAAAAAAAAAAGTAAAAAACCTTTAGGTTTACCAAAACAGGAATAGTAGTAAAATCGCACAATTTCATTTTGTTTCCCCCCCAAACATACACACTCTGTAGTCAGGTTATTTTTTTTAAACAGTGCCATGTTTTAAAGAAAAAACTAGAGCAAGAGAGAAATTGCAAGGTTTTTCATTTTTGTTCTTCTCTCTCCCAAAAAAAACAATAAAAAGAGGCCACACAACAGAAATTAAACCACGCTATTTTCCCTTGCAGACACAAACCACATCATGCAAGTCCAGTGCCAGAAGCATTAAATACCAGGGAGTTGTTTCTCCCCACTTAAATACTGCTACACATGGCCGGGGGTGGGGGGCACAAACTTTGTGGAATAATACCTTCAAAGAGCAGAAAGAAAAATAAGAACGAACCAACAGCATTGGTTTCCTACCTGTTTTTTCTTTGATTTCACACAAGACATTAAAAAGGGCTGGCTTCATCCTGTGGCAGTTTAAAGCGTGTTTCCTGGAGAGAAAAGAAAAGGGGGGATGGTGAGGTTAGGATGTCGCAACAGCCGGGGAGAACTTTCCAAAATTCACATCAGCCCACGTGCGTGCACCAGAGGTGGGGGGGGACATTTTGGCCAGGGTCTAGAGCCCCAACAGCCCCCGGGCCCGGCCACAACGGCCACACTGCCGTCCCCGCTACGACTTCAGAGACAAGGCACCCGAGCACCAGCGCCGCGAACAGCCACCTACCTAACGGAGAGGAGATAAATTACGCCAATTTAGAAATTGCTTGAAATTAGTATTTGCCACCGAGCGGCTCTCATGGCTGCAAAGTGCAAGCCAGGCTATGCACTGAGCCAGAGCCAGGAGGCTTTGGAAGCCAAGCTCGGTTTAACTATCTTATTCAAATACACACATGCACACACACAGCAGCACTGGGCTCTCTCCGTCTTCCACCTCCGATATTAAAGCCAGCCATGTGTTTCATTCAGCTCCTTCTACAAGGC
>VXAL01012092.1:0-10739 GCA_013399475.1 Chauna torquata
GCCCTCCGGCGCGGCAGGCCGCGGGCCCTGCGCCCGCTGTGGCGCCCAAGCTCCGGTAGCCGTGGGCGTCCGGAGCAAGCGGGGTTTCGCTGCGGCACCTCGGCGCGGGGAGCTGTCACATTGGTGCTGGAGTGCAAGAAAGCAGGCGTCTGTGAGCGTTAGCTGCATGCTAGTTCGAAAAAAAAAAAAAGCTGCATTAGGAAGTATGCAAATCTGACGCTATTAATGCACAACTAATGTGTAGTTTCCCCACGCGTTTTTGTAGCGTTTGCCCTGTCAGAGTGGTCCAGTACCGTCGCCTCAGTTGCACGTTAGCTTTGAAGCGTGTTGGGAAGGACGAAGAGGCTCCGCAGAGCGCGTTCTGCATCCCAGAACTTGGGGAAAATTCATCGTTGTGTTTAAGCACGACTGAGGCAGGACTGCCACGTGCTGCTTTCCGCGGCTGTGCCGGTAATTCGGGGACAAGTCAAAGCTCTGGAGCATCTGTGTGGCAGCACAACGCTCCCGAGGCTCGCTGCAGAAGGCATTTACGTGTGAACCTGTCCCCGGCTGTCACGCACGGGTGTAGCTTCGCCTATATCGGCTGCACACAGGGTTTTCAAGGCTTCGGTAAAATTGGACCAGAAAGATCTTCATGCCCAGTAAATCTGTACTGTTGCTGTATGCAGCTGTGCCTGATGCTGGAGCTGGACACTGAGCAGAACAAGTGTCCTTTCTGCGCATGTTATGGCATCGATGCGGCATAAATTGTGTTATTTATAAGTTAATGTATTGTTGTGTTAAGACAGAGCTGAAGTGGGAATTGGGTGTCTATCATTCATCATTCTGCTGTCATAAAGAACTTTTATTACTGTAAAATAGCCGTTCTTTCATTACTTTGACGAATAGAGCAAGTCATGGATGAGCACGTCGTGCTAGCCGCTGTACAAGCAGAGAACAAGAAGATGCGCTGTGTCCCCAAAGAGCGTACAGTCTCATAAACAAATCCTGTAGGTGTTGTAACAGAGTTTGTTTCTGGAATCTGTCAGATTCTTTTAAAACAAAAAAGAAGGCAATAATAACAGCATGGTGTTGGGTTGGAGGCGTCGCAGTGCTCTCCAGCCTCCCAAGCTGCCAACCTGAAATTCGTAATTGGGAATTCTTTGGCTGGACCCTGCCAGGTGCACGGGAGGAAGCCGTCTTTCTGTGACTGCCACGATGCCCGTAGCACTGCGCTCTGAAGAGGTTCGGTGGAAAGCCGTGCCCAGCGTTGAGCTTTGCTTGCCCGTTGACACGCTGGGCAGCTTTCAGTGCCAGCCATGCACACACACATGCTCAGCTTTGCCGCACGCATTTATTTAGGTTCTGCTCCCATGTGCTGGCACCTTTCTCCAAGAGTGGGCCTGTTATTTTCGGTGGAAATATTTAAATCAGGATTTTTCAGCATGTACAACTGCAGCATGGCTGTATCTTTGAGATGAAAACCTCAAGCAAACTGTACTACGTGTGCAATGTGCAAAATTAAAGAGTTATAACTTGGGCAAAATAAAGAATTTCTATGGTAATGTGTAAAGGTGCTTCATGATGAAATCAATTTCCTTGTCAACACCGTATGCCCCTGCTTTTATCTATAGACCTGCTCAAAGGACGTTGATGTGAACAGTGAGAAGTTTTTATTTACTGGGAGTCCAGAGCTGGTGTGGTATTCCAGGCTGAACAACACACAGATCGTCAATGCAATCTGAACAACCTAAGTCTTTCCTTGGACCGAGAAGTGATTAAAAATGTTGTGTTGGAATTTCATCACAAGACAATAAATCTGACTGGACAGAAACATACCCAGCTCCAAAAGGAAACGTCCCAGCCATCCGATTAAATGAGGTGGTCAACGTGCGAAATTCCTGCAGATCACAGTTTGCCAGAGTCCACCAAGGATGTGCTGGGGAAGGCTTCCTATTACAGAGGTCACCATTTGCAATCTTTGCTGAGGTTTGGTGAAACCATTCCTCCACTCTTTTGTATACGATTTACATTGCCAGGTCCTTCTTCCCCCACCTCAGAGCTCATTTCCACTTCTGCCCGCTGCACCTTGCTACAGGCTGCCTGTAGCAGTCGCTGTTCTTTTGCTGTTGCCTGGCAATTCACTGGGGTCCTGATCCTTGGCAATGTCTCCTCCATGAGGCCACTAATAATAAACAAAACATTTTAAAAATAAGATATGCGCTGGTCAATGCATATTCTGCGTCTAGGTTTGTGCTAAGTCTTCCCCTCCTTTTTGCACATGAAGTCTAAACTACAATTTTCAACAGCAGAAGAAATGATTTTCCCATGACTCGCCCTTCCCTGACGGTAGGAGACGACTTTCCCCTGCGTCCCGTTGGTTCTGCGCTCGTTCCTCCACTCTGTTTGCGCTGGGCTTCGTGCCTCCCCTTTTCCCGCTGCTGGTTTATGGTCCTTGAGATAGACAGATGGACAGAAGCGAACACGCGGCTGCACGCACACACACATTTTACCCTCTGGAGTGCGATGCAGAATGCCACCAGCATACCTGCGTTCTGTTTAAACGCCGCTGAAGTGGAAAATTCAGGAAGTGTGGCAGTGGGGATGAAACAGCGCGGTTAAAACAGCCGCTGACCCTGGTCTCTCAAAACATGTATCTGCCCAAGGCAAATATCCTAATACTCAGCCATATTTTAATTTTAACAGCAGCCTCACCGCTGCTTTCTGGGGCCACCACTGGGGCGAAAGAGGCCTCACTATTTTCCCTGCCTCGGTGCTCGTACTGCACATTGGCCTGGCTAGACTTTATTTTGGCATCTGCACCACCTTCAGGGCAGGCTGACCTCTGTACCAGCTGCGAGCTTGTCGTAACCTTTAAGCATCTGAACATCCTGTATTACCGGCGCGAGGGAGCCGTTGACGTTTATCCTCCTGCCCTCTCCAACGGCGTCAGCTCCGCAGGACGAAGGTCGGCAGCTGCCGAGCGCTGCCTGCGCGCCTGCGTCGGCTTGGGTGCTGCTTCCCCGCGGTCCCTGCAGCTCCTTGCCTGGCCGCGGGTGCACCGCTGCCACCTCCTCTTTTCCAGGGGCTCCCCATTTTGCCGACTGACCTTGTTCAGGCTCCGTTTCAGGTCGAACGTCTCTGTCTCGGGCAGGTGTGTTCTGCACAGCTTGGGTGAGCACGATCCGTGCCAGAAGGACACGTGCAAATGCATCACTCCTTTTCCCCCCCAAATCTCTATTTGCAAACTGTTTTGTAGTCTGACAAGAAACTCTTCCATGCTATGCAAAATGCGTGTTGCCCACTATTTCCTTATTCTCCGCTTTGAAATTGCATCAAGCACCAACAACCTCCGTGGGCTCCCGCCTGCAGGAAAATGCCCAGCCTCCTCTCAGCACGGGGAGGGGACGGGGCACGGCGCACACGGGGATGTCTGTAGAGCCTCTCCATCCACCGGCAGTCTTTTCTGTTCCAGATCTGCAGCACAGGGCAGGATTTGGGTGGACGCGACCATCCCACGGCAGCAGCAAGAGGGCTGTGCCGTCCCTGCGGCTGCAGGAGACTACGTCTTCAACACAACGGGGAAAAAAACTGGGTATGTTTGAAGTGTGCAAGACTTAAATACCAGGGTACTGATCAGAGAGACCCACACGAAGCACACTTCTGTGGCTCCAAGTGATTTCTGGTTCTCCTGGCCCTGATACGGCTGTAAACAGTGGCTCAAAATTGGTCTCTTGTGGAGCGCGTGAAAAGCAGAAGGGAAGAAAGGGCATTGTTTATCGCTTGGTTCCCATACACCTCCCTCCTTCACACAAAGAAGTATGCAGTTACATGGGCAATTTAGGGGCAGCATCTGAGCAGGGATAACTCTCAAATTCATGTTTTAATAACAACACCAGTAATAAGCACACAACAGCATTTATAACCCTGGTTACAGGCCTGGGATATCATATCCATAGCAACTGCATCAAGTGCTGGATGCCGTATATTTAGAGTTCCCGTGCACCTGCCTAAAATAGCCGCCGATAAATTATGCTGATGTTTGTGCCTTCCTGACAGCGTTTTGAAAGGCGGCCGGCGCTGCAGAACCACGCCGAGCCTTCGCGATGGGAATCTCGCTTTCGTACCAAACATCCACAGACTCGCGTTTGCCTCCCCTTTTGTGTTTCCGAACGTGACGAATTAGTCCAAAAAGCCACCTCGGAGGTGAGCGTGGCAGCAGCAGTGAGCGGTAGGTGCAGGGGAGCAGCTGCCGCCTGCTTCGAGCGTCTGTCGGCTTCCCCACGCCTGACGTTAATGCATTGAATTAATAAACTGTTGCAAGTAATTAGGGCACTGTCCTGCTCCCATCACAGGCGGTGGCAACGTGATCGCGCTGGGTGTTAATGGCATGTGCGTGACGAGCTTATGAAGAGTTAATGATGGCTGAGGGGTGTTGGAATATCCGGCTGGTCCGTCGTGGAGGTTGCTGCAGAGCCCAACAGGTCGATTGCCTGCTTGTAACCGCGGCTCGTAAGCATCTACGGACCATCTGTTGATGTGCTTATTACATTTCATAACACAAACTCCTGATGTCTGCAACGTGCTTGTAACAGCCACTAATTTTGTGTTATTAACTCTTTCTAAGCAACGTATTTTAATATGTAGTATTAGAGGCAAGAATACCACCAGCTTAACTGGGAGCGGGATCAGACTTCTGCCCCGTGCAAGGGGCAGAGACGATGGATCCCTGTCTCGTGCCGTGCCTGCTGTGCTGCGCGCATTGGGTTTTCACCACGTACATGCTGGATGCGCAGGAGTCCTACCGAACGTCACCCTCATGCAGGTCCCGCCTGAGTGCCCTCCGGGGCGAAGCGATGACCGTGACCGGCGTGGGCTGTGCTCACATCAGTACCGGGACTGGCCTTGCTGCATCTTCCAACTGTCAGCAACGTCCATCCCTAGAGGCGTGTTTATAGGCGATTCATCGTCAAAGCTCATTCATAAGGAGGATAAATTTTGCTACCCCTGAGGTGGGAGGAAAGAAAAGTAGCGCAGGTTGGCTCCAGTGAGTTTAAGCTCACCGCTTTTACCTCCAGGAGAACTACAAGGACCACAGATGCTTCTAGGTTTTGGGGGGTTGTTTTTAACCTCAGGTATACAATCATTTATTTAAAATAGATTTCAAAATAAACTTCTTGTTTCTTTGTGTATTTGCAGTTGATGGAGCTGGATATAGGAAAATTAAGATTATTGGTTCTATTTTAACACAACATATAATGGAACCCAAAATAAAGTCAATAGTGGCTTAAATTGTGGACTGGAACTGATCGCTGATACCAAATCTTTAATAGAGTCCCATGCAGAATAAAAAGACCTAAACATTACGTGTGCATGATGCATAAAACAATATATATTTTTAATCAGATTTACATTAGTTTGATGACATGCAAGCATCGAAACTCCTTCAAGCCTAATGAAATCCAAATTATCTTGCACTTCCAAGAAGAAAGAAAAATATTTTTGTTCTGTTGTGTCTTTTATTCAAGAAGACTATGGAAAAACACAGCCTTAGAACTAATAAATTGGATCCCCTGCATAGAGAGCAAAAAATGTTTCCAGAAGTTCCTGAAGAAAAAGAAAAACCTGATGCTCTCTTGGTTGGAATAGGAATTTTTTCCTCCTGTAAAAGACAGGATCGTGCCTTTGTGCCTGTTTTGTTTCTTTTTGGGGTTTTTTTTGTTTGTTTTTGATGATTTTTTTTCTAAAGAGATTAAATTATCATTAGATTTTAGTGTAAAATAATGTACAACTGTGAAAGGCTGCATATACATTTAATAATATTAAAAATGCTTTAAAGCAGTTGGAACGTATTTCCAGGTGGTTTGGGAATGTGTAAATATTAGCACATTCTGAAGGCTGCTTTTAAAAGGCCCTTCAAACTCGGTAGGTTTTGACATCGATTTTCCCCTAATTCGCCCTGTGTGTGTTAGTTGCCGTGTGACCACCACATATTTTTAAATGGATGCCTCAAACAGGTTCAATGGCAGCGGAAGGAATATGGGTCTGAAGACGGAGGACGTGGAAAGAAGGTTGTTAATCACAAGCGGCTTGGGAAAGAAATTTCTAAACAGTCTTTTCCAGACCATGCCAAACACAAGAAACTCCAATATTCCTTTAGGAGCCAGCTTTCCACCGGCGCCTGGCTGCTCTTCTCCTTTGTCCTGTTCCTCTGTCCTTATTCTTTGTACCACATATCAGTGTTCAGAGTGGGCGTGGTGCCCACGCTGTGAAGTGAGGACATCCTTCTCCATACGGTGGTTAGAAAACTACCGTACTTAAATGAGCGAGTGGTATAGAAGGCTCTTGTTTTCTGTATCGATGAAATGGACTTGAACTGGAAATACCAGCTTCAAATATTTTCAGACTTTAGGTCAAATCAGAATACAGGATACAGATCTAATGCTACTTTTTGTTTAAAATTTAAAAAGAATTAAAACTTTATTTTCTTTCTTTTTTTTTTTTAATGTGAGAGCTCCAAGATTATTTCTTTTATTGCAGTCTTAGTTTTCTCTTTTTGTACTTACACTACCTACAAACAACTTGCTAAGAATACATGTGTTATGTGACAAGAATGGCTTAGTAACAGAGAAATTACTCAAAAAAAAGGACTTTGAATCTCAGTTGTTTAAATCCCAGCTACCAGCAGATTATAACCCCAACAGAGACAAACTGTCTCCTTCACATAATGCTTTTGTTAACTCCTCTGTATTCAACGCCACGTGGATACATTCAAGCTACTGCTTTTTTCTGGATGGACTCCTCCAGCCCTGTCTGTGCTTCCATTCCGCCTCCGGAGACTGCCACAGCCAAAATTCAATCCAAACTGGGAAGATGTAGCATAGCAGCTGTTGAGACCAGCCATCAAATAGCTGGTATGCGTACAGTATACCTTCCCAGCGACTACAGACCACTGTTCCTACAAATTAACAAGTATCCTGGGCAATTAAAATATCCATTCAAATACTTTGAACAAACCAACCAAAGCATTTCCCCGAATATCTCTCCCCATTTTCTTCTCTCAGAGCATTTCTAAACCCAAACCTGTTTTCATGCCAATGAACTGGGCAAAAAGTGCAAAGGGCACTTCAAAAAAAAGGGGAACACTGAGAATTTGTCCTTCAGCATCGTGTGAGCTTCTGGATTTGTTCTGTGAGAGAGTTGTCATTTGCCTGGAAGTTCCCATAGTGAATTTATTGGTCTTCTGACGTTCCTGGCGCCAGGTCTGCATTCCCATAAAACAAGCCAGAAGAAACTTTGGAAACAGAACCTTTATAGTATCCACATATTGGGCCATATTCAACTGCGAAGTCAGCAGGTGCAACTCCCATTGATTTCAGTGGGAATTCTGTCTGCTTACGCTGGAGCTGAACTTGGTCCATAGCATCTGGGCATCTTTCCCAAAAACTCTCTTCACTGAATGCAGGGAATGAACCCAAGCTTAATACACTTCTCTGCTGTCCCTCGGAAAGGAGTCCGTCTGTCTTTTCAAGAGATTGGAGGGAAAATATACCTGCTAGGCTTGCAAAGCTGCCTTTGCAGTTGAACCCCAGTGTGAGTATCTGAAATGTTCTCACGGACTGACACTTTCCCTTGTTTAAAGATTGTCTGTCCAAGATGACCTTTTTTTTTGAGGCTTTAAGGGAGGAATTCATTTAGTCTCCTTTTTTTTTCATGGCATGGTTATTTGTTATGCAATGATTTTTAAACATCGCTGAAAAAACCTTTCAATGCAAATAATGTAAGAAAGAATCTTCCTGAAAAGGAAAGTGGTTTTGTCTGAAGAAATGCCCTTTCTGCTAAGTCATCTTGCACAGAAAAAACACGCAGTTACATTAGACAATATTCTACTGAAATCCCTCAGAGAGAAGGGAAAACTCTTAGGTACATTTTTAAGACCCTCACTCTTTACGATGCGTCATTGAAGCTGAGCATCTGCTTAAGTGCATTCTTAAATCAGACACTTCTGAATGAGGTCTTACATAACTGTATCTTCATACCAGAGGATTTGCATTTTGTAGTATCTGCTACAGTAAGTGCAGATGAATTTAAACAGTATTATAATCTCCAGGCAAAGCTAAGTGTGGGTTAAGGCATGGGATTCCAATTTGTCACTGAAATCTGGTGAGACCAGATTTTTCGGGGGAATGTCCATCATCATAGGCCAGGATCTTATCAGGGAAGTCTGTTCTCACAAGAGTTTTGCATAGATTAGTTTACATAAATTTGAGAGAAACTGCTGAGTGAGATATGAGGATGCCTGGCAACTTTCCGCGCCTTCTAGATCCAGACAGAAATAATTGAGAGGGAGCCACATTGTTACCTGCTCAAGCTGTGTTGTTGACATGCCCCTCCGATCATTTAGTCACGCCACACTCACTGTCACACCTGCCTTTGAAAATCCTCTCCTAGGCTTCTGGTTGGCGTAAAACCGCCTGTGTGTGTTTATGAAATGCTCTTTTCACCTTCCAACACACAAAATTGCAGGCATTTTGCTGAGGAGGCAGCACGGGCAGTTCCGTCAAGGAGAGCCGTGCCGGTCGAAAGCCAGCTGCCTGGCGAGGAGGTTCAAGCGATTTCCTCCCTTCCTTTCAATCTGGCTGGTGGCTTTCCCTTTGCTGCACTCACAGCAGCAGCTGTTACTCACAAATCACACAACACCATGCCGTAATTGTGGGATCTTTTAAGCAGCTCTTAATCCAGATGATTGTCTTTCGTAGGTGGACTCCTCAGAGCAGGTTTCTGGTGTAATACTAGCTTTGCAGTCTCAAGGATCAAGACGTACGTAGAAGTACATCAGTGCTGCATCCCTGTCCGGTGTGTTGAGAGGAACCTCTGCAAGGGACGGATTGGCTTGAGCGGCAGCAAAGAGTCCTACAGTGTGGCTTCCTGCAAGGAGCCGGCCGGCAGGACGGTGACATTCGGCAGTGCCACTCGCTGCATCGTGCGCCTTCCAAATACCATCGAACTGATAAAAAATAGCAAAGAACTACGAACTTCTCAGACAAAGACAGAAGAACCGTGAACAAAATGCCCAGAAAAAGTCTTACGTTTTCTGAGTCCAAAGATGGAGCAGTCAGTGCTAGAAGATGTGGCCCACAAAGAAGCCTTTTTCTCTTCAACCATTTTGCACCAGTTGTCTAACACACTGTTCTGCATCAGTTCAAGCCAAAGATTTTCCTTGCTGGAAATATCTGTGCAGAGCCCAGCACAGGAGAGAGAAGCATTTATAAATCATTGTGAGAGCTATCTTGTGATCTGACCAGGTCTGAAGTACCTCAAGAAGAGGCTTGGGAAAACATCAGCTGTGAGGAGAGCATCTTTGCTCTCGAATAACCAGCAACCATCACCGTTTTTCCTGGATCCCGTGCGTTAACCCCAGCATTCAAACACCGAAGCGCCCGGCTCCCCTGCCTGCCCACATCCCCGTGGAGCACAGCACGAGCAGCTCTGGCTGCAGCCATGACACAGTCATTTTATCACATGTACTGTAATATTGTCCCTTGTAAAGCCAAACGCTCTTGAGTAGGCATAGTAAACCGAAGACAATCAAGATCTTAAAGGGTAATATGTTTTTATGTGTTTAGTAGCTTATGGTGCTATATAACTGCAGAGCCCAAATGCAGCAGTGGCCTCTCCAAATCACGCTATTAATATCGTGTAATGAGCAGTGCTGCTACTCTTGGATTCTGGCACACCAGAGGGTAATTTCTAGCACTTCTAGTCCCTAGTAAAAATGTTATCCTCTCCGCTCTGTGTTCTTGGCTTACGCTGGGCAACACCACACAGGACTGCAGTGGTGTCACCGTGGTTGAAGGGGAGTTTTCCATACTGATGCTGGTGTAACTGAAGATGGGAACTTGGCTTTTTGCTGCCCAGGAATTGGCTCAATTGTGATAGAAGAGAAGTTTTCAACTTCAGAACAAGGGTTTTTTTTTTTTGTACACAGAACCTGCCTAGGATTTTTCCTGAGAACCTGACTTCCTCCCCACTTTAACCTCAAGTCAGGGCACAAAGCAGCTCCAGTGTTAGTGTGACCTGGCCCGTCCCTGCATTGCGAGCGAGGCTTAGGGCTTTGTGCCTGACCCCCCTGAAATAATCAGTGGTTCTGACAACATCTGTCACTTCTGCCCCACGGAGAGAGCTCCTGGAAGTCAGCTTGTGCATGCCCACAAGGGGCATAACACAGAAATGATTGGAGCTGTTTTGCAGTGTAGGCAACAGCCCTTTCCCCACTGAATGTAGATGTGGGTGATGCTCCCCTCTGCTCTGTCATTCAGCACTTCTACAGCCTCTGGATTTTTGGAAGTGAGGGTCCAGAGAGCAGAACAAGCCTCCATTTCCCGTCAGCTCCCTGAGGATAGATTGAAATTAAAATTAAAAGCTGCCTTTCCTTTGGGCTTTGCTTTCCTCTGCCTCTCTGCAGGAGTCACGGGAGCACCACACCAAGTGCAGCCTCCTGCTCTACACAAGCCTTCGTGGCTAACCATAGCTTTGTGCATCCCGAAATCTCTTCTGAGACTCCACGTGCAGATGCCTGTAAAAGCACTCACTGAAACCAACCCAAAACAAAACAAAACAAAACAAAAAACTGCTGGGAAAGGTTTCCAAGATCACTAATGGAGGGCAGGACCAAATTCAGCTTGAATTACTCAAACACTTTTATAGGGCACAACTGTATTTATGAAAAGTGGGATTTATATTACTTTATTTTGGGGGGG
>VXAL01012092.1:10770-52993 GCA_013399475.1 Chauna torquata
AACTGAGCAAGAAGCAGCATTGTGACTGCAATTCATTCCTTATTTGCCACCAGTAAGAGGTGTGTGAATGGCAGTGGAAAACAACAGTAGCAGTGTTTGTACAATGCATTGCCACTTCAGAAAATTTAGTTTCCTGGTAATAAACTGTCACATATGCAAGGCTAACACAAATTAAGTCTGTGATACACCAAATGTCATCACATTTTCAAATTGAAAACATCTTGCTCAGAAAATCTCTTTCATTTTGGGTTTCCAGTGCCCTAAAACAAGTCTCCTGCAGCAAACATGTTCCAGCACCTGGGCGATGGGCACAGGACAAAATGGAATAGAAAAGAACAGCTTTTTTTCCCCAACAGTGGTATTTTGCTCTTCCCCACAGTAATTAGAATTCACATAATGTTAATGTTCCCATTCTTATGTAAAAATTAATAGTAGACTGCTGGTATTTCAGCTAGACATTAATTGTATAATATTCATACGACAAATGCTATTAGTTTTAGAAATCTTCCAGATAAATTTATATAAATTTGTCACCACAAACCCATGAAAAAACTTTCACGCATATTGATTAGGGCTTTTCTGTAGTAGTGCCAGAATCCTGAACAGTCCAACGGCAGCTAGCCTGCTTCTGAATAAAAAGGAGAATATCCAGCTGTATCACTCCATTCTTTCAGTCTTTTTTCCTTTTAATTCAACGCCTGTTGTTTCTCACCAGTATATAATACTGAAGAAATTACCTTCATACCAGAACTTAGTTTTATAGGACATGTTGTACAACAGGTTAATATTTTACAGCCATTATCTGAATATTATTTGAATTTGAGTGATTAGAAAAGGAGAAGAAAATGCATACAGGTCTTCTGTAGAGATTTGGCAAGTGGCTGGTACATGTTTTCCAAAGATAGGGATCTGTAATGGGGTTTCTGAGAACTTTTCAGCCACAGGAAACTCAGAGAGCCCAGTTCACCCCTGACAGAACCCCACCGGCAGCAGCCGAAGCACGACAGCACATTCCCAAGGGCCAGACCCTGAGCTGGGGCCCCGTGTGGGAAGAACAAACTGATGGCAGACAAGCCTGTGTTGCATGCCACCCCTACCAGCCACCGCGTCCCAGCCCGTCCGTGTCAACTGGCGTCTTCTCTGGGACTCCCACGGCCGCTTGCGTTTGCTGTGAGCCATGAGTCCTCTGTACTTGTCAGGTTTTGGTCCTGGAGGGAAGAGCAACTGCTTCTTTCCTTTACCATGTACACACCGGCGTACTCTTGTTTCCCCGTGCTCATTCCTCTAGCTGGGAGTTCCCCTTGTCATCCACACCTCCATGTTATCTCCATAAACACCCCGTGTGGTGCAAATAAGAGGAGATGGCCAGCTGGCATAAGTATCGCAGATCCACCAAAGTCACCTGCCTGATGATCCTCCTGGGTATCCTACTGTAAAATCTGAACAGCACTTTTCATTGTTACGCTAACTATTTGCATTACAGTTACAAGCCAGATGTTGGGATCACAATTCTGTTGTTCCTTGAAGATTGCACCAAATATTTTTTGTTTCCAATCCTCTACTATCTCCTCAGCTCTTCCTTGACTTACCCAAGTAATTATATGAAGGGTCAACTTATTTTCAAGTCAAGAATGCAGTTTCAGCCAGCCCTCTTCTCCTTTGAAAGAAAGCAACAGCCTGACTATGAAGCACAAGCAGGTTCAGTAGAAGGCATGATTAAGAAAGTTTTTCTTAAAAAAAAAAAAAAGTGGAAGTACTTGTTTCCGTAACTGAAACGTTGGATATTAGGGCAAATAAGTACTTACCAGCATACAAAATCACAGAAACACACAGACCTGGATCCTTTAATCACGACTGTTAGAAAATTACTTTCACAAATGCTCTGTAGTGCTTTGTGTAACCTGAGTTTTCCCATTTCCCTTCATTGTATTCCTTTGTGTAATCCAGATTTTTAAATCATTACAGGAAACTTTTTATTAACTTACAAGAGCACTCCAAGACAATATCCTGTAGTTTCCACTGGTCTGACTCAGACCAGGCCATATCAGCTGAGAAATACCAATGACCTTTTCATGTCGTTTGTCTTCCTGTAACCACAGAAAACCAAAGCAACTTCTGGTCGAAGTTCTGCTCATTGTTTTGACAGTGACGTTTTTGTCCATTCTTGTAATTCTGCTGAATTCATACTGAATAATTTCATTACACCTCTGAAAATTCCCCTTCCAGCTTAAAAAGCACCAAGTATTTTTCTTTCATTGATCACAGCTGAGTAGTCTAACACAGCTGCATTTCAGTGGAAGTGAGCCGATGCCTTTATATGAATGCTATTTGCCAAGAGCACGTGGTGTGAGGTGGACAAAAAGGGCAATATTGCAGGCACTCACAGCAGAACCTTGTCTGTCACACTCTGAGCCTCCCATAGCACGATGCTCGTGTCTCTGTCGCCAGCTGACTCCTGCTGGGGTCCTCCAAGCAACTCACCCATCAGATGCTTCGCTTCAGCGCCGGCCCAGCAGAACCCCAGTTCCTCTCGAGACACACCACTGCCTTGCAGCTGTAGGGGAAACATCAACGAGGGTGGCCATGTTGTCCCACCCTCCGCTCCACCGCACCCCAGGGCGAGCTGCTGGTGGGTTCGGACAGGACTCGGCCACGCCGGGGTGTGGGGAGCCCCACGGCCACCAGCCACAGGCTGCAGGAGGAGTTGTTGCTGTGACTGTGGCCTGGGCACTGAACCACAGGCTGCCGGGCAGCCCCCGCCCAGGGGGCTCGTGGTTTATTTCTGGCAGCCCCTACTGGAGAAAACTCACTAATGCATGTGAAACTTTCTCCCAACGAAAGCGCTGCTTCCCGAGAAAGATAGAAACTCATTCTCTTTTGTTTTCATTGGTTTTCACAGTGTACTTCTGTTGAGCTGACTGACATTTAAATAAGCCACAGGAGAATTATACCTAGGACACTTCTACTAAATATTGCCGTTGTAGTAGGAGGGTGCAAACGCAAGGGAGGCATTTGGAAGAGACTTGTAAACAGTTGCCTTGGTACTACCTAATTAGAGTGCTACATTGTCTGGTGGGATCCACTCCCAGGAATGCGCACAGCCTGGATTGACTTCTCCAGAGCCAGTGTGGTAGACTGTACGGAGTCAGGATCAGGAAATCATTTGTGAAAGGAGCTGGGTCACTTCTGAGTCTCTCTTCCTGGAGCCTTTTTTCCTGGTGAGCAGAAAAGAAGTTGTTTGGCCTGACACTACAGCAGCTGTGCCTGTGTAAGTGAGGGGTCAGGCTCTTCAGTAAGGAAAATCGTTATTTATCCTCTGTCTGTGGGACTGCTCATGTGGAAAGTAGCGTGGTCCAAGGAAGCATCTCCAGAGGAGAATTTGCAAGGCCTGGGTTTAAGCTTGCTCTTGATCTGTTTGGCAACCTTGGCCAAGACACTTCTTCTGCCCTTGTTCACACTCAAGACATTTTGTTCTCCTGGTCCTGGGGCTCTGCGGGTGTACCTGCCCGTACAGGAGCCAGCGCACACTGAGGCGCTGCTGAAGCTCAGGGTAACGTAGTCCCATGATAATGTGTCCAAGGAGCTTTCAGGACAGATTGCCGGGGTGCTATTTAAAGCATCCTTCTCTCTGCACTGAATTCTTCCATAGACCTTGCTTATGGTCCAAATACACTTGTGCTTTTCTACTCTTTTTTCTCTGTTCTTTTATTCACCTAATACGTCACATTTACTTACGTCGGTGCCCATCATTCCCCCAGGTTCTCCTACGTACAGCTGTGGAAGAGCCATCAGATGAGGATGTTCTGAGCTGCCAGTGCTGCATTCTTCAGCACAAGTCAATGGCTTGAAAGCAGAAATCATGTGCCTGCAGCTGTACTATCAGGAAATGTGGTAGTGCTTTGCCCCTGAATGCTCTATGGGAAAAGGATCTGGATTTCCTCCTTAGTCAGCATTCCCAAGACCTTCCTGGAAGTCTTTCCTAGGCGAAGGACTGCGGAGAACACAAATGGTGGTACTAAGGCTGGGCAGAGGACGCTGTGCATGTAGGGTACATCCTCAGAAAGGAAAGGAAGTTTTCTCATTCCTCAACAGAGAATCAATACCACTAGATGATTTTTCCTGTGCAGCAGTAAAGGATCGGGCCTTACTTAGGATTTATGAGAGATCTCATTAACACAGTCTAGCCATTTATTGCACACACTAATTACTTACTTAATGGTATTGCTATTTGATTACTTAATGCTGTAGCATCCCTTTTGATAATTCTGCTGTACATGCTTAAGTGTTACAATTTCTAATTAATTAAATGGCTTTGAATTTCATATTACCTTTTAAATAAAAAGAACAGGGGTTAAAGAGAGCTATTTGAATATATTCTGATGTTTCTGAGATTGTTTTCTGTTTGCTCAGTTATGGAGGAGGAGCATTTCCAGGCTTTGAATTCTGAATGTACAGACAGAATAGTGCTGGGAACCCAACACAGCCAACAAACCGAGAGCGATGTTTCTACAGGGTTGCTGATAACCATCTTTGTGAAAAATTCTAGATGATGCAACTTGGACAATCCAGAGACTTTCCCTACCCTGATTTTTTTTTTCTCTACAGGGAGAGCTGAATTTTTGCTGCATGCATTTTAAGTGATTTAATAATTTAAAAACTGCAAAAATCAAAATGCGAACTAAATGTCACGCAAACTTGACACCACAGACCTGACTGTGAGCTCATTTAACATAATGTCCATTGGCAATTTAATCAGTTCCAAGAGAAATTCTCCTTTCATTATTGAGTAGCTGGCTAAATTTGGTTTCTATGACTTGACATGGGTGATGCCACCTGCCAATTCTTGAGGCGTCAACCATCCTATTTTAAAAGGTTTTTCTCTCATTCTCTTTGCATCATTATGAAAAAAACAAAAACAACAACAACAACAACAACAAAACACATGAAGAACAAAAGGAAACTACCAAAGTGACCGCAGAGTGGAAACACTGAAACCAAATACCCCATCCGCAAAGTGATATCGAGTGAAATGAGTGAACAGCCTGGAAAGAGAGAAAGGTACTCTTCTTATCTCTTTCGGTTGTAGTAATCTTAGACATTATTTTTTTAACTGCAGCAAAAATCAGACTGAAAGGCAATTTTAAGACACTTTTCAGAAGTGTTAAAAGGACTCGAGTGGGATCGCCGCAGATCCACCCCATGGGAGTGGGTCAGGCTCACGCACGTTTCCCTCGTCCCTGGGAGCTGGCAATGGCAAAATTCATGTTGTTTGCTTGCTCGGGCTGAAGCGATTTCTTTTGCTTGGTGCTGAGTGAGTCAGTAGGCAGGAGCTGCAGAGCGTGCAGACCATATGCAGGGAGCTGCAGAGATCTGACTCAGAGATGTGAATCTGCGTCTGTGTGCGCAGCCGGGTGCTCGGCGACACTTCACTCGTTCCACCAGGTTTGCTGTTGTGGGGGCGGTGAAATAAAAAAACCTTTTGTCATTTCAGGGACATTTCCTTCGGAAGAAATCAATTTCTTCCTCCGGGCTGAGAGCAGAGGTGCACGGCGAGCACGTGTGGGCTGGGAACTGCCGCTCGCTTGCAAAGAGCAAAGCCCCCCGGGTCCTGGGCGCTCCCCGGCTGCAGCCAACGGGGGCAGCGGGGCCACGGCCGTTCCTTGCGGGTGGGCTCCCACGCGTGGCCGGGGCCGCTGCCGCCCACGTGCCCCGTGGGTCAGGATGGGTGCCCCAGCAGCAGTGCCTGCAGCCGTGCTCGGCCCTGCTGCCCGCAGGCGCTGGCTACTTCACATGACGTGCTGCACCACACCGCCGGATTGCGAAGCTGAGTTGTCCGGGTGCAGGCTAGCTCGGCTTTCACTACCTACGTGGCTCCCGGCGTGCTTCGCCTTGCTTGCTTTGTTTTGCTTTGGTATGTGGAATTACTGTCTGATAAAAGCTTCCCAGCTGGGATGCTGAGGGAGGAGGAAATGAAAGGTGTGCGCTGGTAATGAGGGTATTTGCATGGGGATCACTTGGGAAGGGCGGCTGCTTCATGGCCTTTTGTACTGGGAATACCAGGGCAAGAGCACAGGTGGGCATCCCCTTGGCAAATTCTTCTTAGCGTGAGTAACATTTTGTTCAGTGCGCTCCATGTATGAAGTTGCCCTTGTGATCAGGTGGAAAACCTGCCACAGGCTTCAGCTGCACACCGACAACTTAGTGGGCCTTTTACTTTTAAACAATTAGAAATGGACCTGGTGAGCAAAGAAATTCTAGAAGCAAATGGGATTTCTAGTACCTCTTGTCTTGTTTCTGGGAGCTGCAGGGCTGCTCGAGGCCCCCTTACCCTGCCCAAGGTCAGTTCCTCGGCACTGCAGCCGCTCCAGCAGCCTATGCAGGAGCTGCTTGAGGCTGGACCATTGCATCACACCCGTAAACTGCAGATGGCTTTTGCATAACTACCCGGCTTTAATTCTGCTGTTATGGCATGCTTGGGATGTCTGCAACGGCTGCTGCGAGGAGTGCGTGCTCAGAGGCTTTCCAGAGCCTGGAGCAGACAGAAGATCTTAATCTGAGTTAGAGCAGAAGGGGCTGTGCTCTGGGGCAGTGCAGAAACCCACCCGAGGCCTGCTGTCGGTGGCTTTTCTGCCTCCCCCTGACCCTCACAAGCTGGGCAGTGAATTCCCTAGCACAGCGAATGCAGGGAAATTTGGATTTCATATTGCCACTCAGGAGAAAAGCAACCGGAGGCTGGAGTGCTCCCTGGCAGCCAGGGCACAGCAGGGCTCTGGGTGAGGGAGGAATTTTGTGCAGTGGCACAAAGGAAGAGGATCGGGGGAAGAGCAGGAGCTGCAGGTCTGGGCACAGTCGTGCCTTGGCTAGGAATTTTGCAAGTCCCTCTCTGCATGGTGGTGGTGTTGATTTTGCCATCTTTGATCGGGGTAAACAGGACTCGTGTTCACAATGAAAACAAACAAGCCGGGCTGGAAAATATCATGAGTCAAGAAGGCTCCCTCGGTGCCTCCACCTTCCTTAACCCCGAGTCAGCAAATATTTCGGGGCTTTGCAAATCAAGGGACGAGCCCAGCTCTTGAAGCCCAGGCAGCCCAGCCTCCTCGTGGGCTCCAGCCTCCTCGCGCTGGTTGCTCAGAAGACCACCAATGAAGTGCTTAAATGCTGTGCGACCGGCATGGTGTTATGCACAATTGTACGCCAATGACTCGCAAGCAGTTCCTTTTGCATCCAAGACCAACACCGAGTCTGCAAAGGAGCCTCCCAAATTCATTTTTGTGGATCAGCAGTAAACCATGTTTCGCTTGCTGCAGAGCAGCAGCTGACTCCCTTCACTCCTTCTCACCTCTTCCACGCAGATATCATCAGCTGGAGGCCGCACTCTGTTACAGCATAGATCTTTTCTTTCATCTGGAGCCATTTCTCAGGATGATGCAAAGTTTGGTCATTTCTTACAGTTTTCTGTGTAAGGCTGACGGAAAAAGAGAAGAAATTTAAAAATCATTCTCTCTTTTTGTATTTCACTTCAGCTGAATCACTTCCCACATTACTTTTATGACGAAGCACTCACACTTTTTGACATCAAGACAAATGCTGGCAACTTCCCAGGAGGCTGGGAAGCGCAACGCATGCTAAGAGCAGCTCTGTCTGTCTTTCGGTGGGAATGGAATTTATTTGGGGTGGAAAGAGATTTTCTTGAGCACCAACGCTGCACCTTCTACTCTAACTCTGCCTCGCAATCCATCACTCACCTCTGCAGCTTGGGGTGCTCAGAAATGTAAAGGCATGAGATGAGCACATCCTCGGGGGCCCTCTGCTCCAGCCCCGCTTTGCAGGAGCGCCCGAAGCTGCGGTGATGCTGTGGGATGGGGACCGTGGCAATGAGGATGCGAGGTGCCAGGAGGAAACGCGTGCTGTGCCGCCGCGCCAGAGAGCGTGCTGGCCCAAGGCCTTTTAAAGAGCTTGGAGCGTCGTGGGAGAGAGGAGGCTGAAGCTGTGTCACTGGCAGTGGACCCAGTTTGGGGGTTCTGTTGTACATTTTTATGGAATTTTATTAAAGATGCACATACAAAGTTTCCATTTGGTTGCAGTCTTAGGAGAATGACAGGGAGGCTGTCCCAGGAACCCAAGGGTGTCCCCATCTCACAGGCATCTGCAGTTGCTTCACTTACAGGGAGGTGCTGGCATCAAAGGGGCTTGATTGCCAATTTTTTATTATTATTATTTCAAAGTGATCATGAGCATTGGATATTTGGGAACCCACAAAGAGAACACATCCCCTGCATATCTTTTAAATTACATGCTTTGGTAAACAAATGAGCACAAGGCACTGAACCATTTCTCATTTCTGGATGTTTTCGAATTGACAATAAAAAACCCCCGAGATATTAGATAACATATTATTGCAGAATATAAATTAATCTGTGTTTAGCTAAGCAGAGAACATACCACTCAAAAATTAAATGCTGAAGTCCTAAAAAGTAATAAAATGATTAAATAACATAACTAATAATTAGGATGTCTTACAGACAGTTATCTCTGTTTTCATCATATGTGGCTCTTGGATGTACTTTTGATTATTCATGTATTTTATTTTATTGTCTGAAAAAAAACCCCAGAATTTTATTTAGTTATTTCCATATTAAAAAATCTTGCCCACATACTAAATTAAACTTTTTTATTGCATTGCTGAAATTAAGCAAGACTTATTTCTGCCCCCAAAGTATCATATGTAAAAGTATGAAAACTCTAACGCAGAGAGAACAGTAGAGCTCTTCTTCTATTTGCAGCATTTGATTTATTCTTTGGAATAGTTCTACCATTTTCAATAGAAATATTTGTCTGTCCATTTCATGAAGAACCATTCCAGAGTTTGTAACTAGTTCCTTAGCAACTATTTTTTCCTTCTAAAATTAAATTATTTTTAAGCACAGATGTAATGTAAAAATTATCTAGACCACACATCAATTGTTATAGTTACGCCACTTTACAAATCATATACCGGCCAATTGTCCAGACAGCTGTACAGATAATTCTTTTTTTCAGACTAACAGAACATTTTGGTGTTTTTGTTTCCCTGGAAAAAGAATGTGGTTTTCCAATTTAGGATTTTTCAGGGAATAGCCAGTAAGTAGAATTAAACAAATTTTCCAATAGAACTCTGCAGAGTCTTTGTAACAACTGGTCCCGCACCTGGACTTTTCACAAGGTGCATTTTCCATTGAGTGTAATAGGAATTTATCTGAAAATGGGCATCATTAAGGTTTGCTTTGCAACGGGTTTGATTTCCATCTCAGTGCTACAAAAGTAAACCAGGAATAGCTCTGCTGTGCACCGCGGAGTTATATCTGCTCAGTGCGAGCACTGAGAGGAAAGGTAGAGGATGAGGGTTTGGGAACTGCACCTATGTCCTCGACAGAAATCCAACTTGTAAAACTGAGTTCCTCTGATAATCTTTAATTGCCTTGAACTTGTACTCTTTTTTTTTTTTTTTTTGAAAGCCCAGAGCTTTCCACTATGCACAACCTCCAAATCTCCAGCCAGCAGCCACTCCTGATACACTCTTTGCCTCCACCCCAGTGTCTGGGATGCTGCTGGTGCTTCTCCTGGTACTGTGCTGTCGGCTGGAGGTAGGAGGCTGGAGGCTGGGGGCTAAGCACAGCCTAAACCTTGGTTTTGGGAACTTGCTCAGGTTTCAGTATGTGTAAAATACTTTTCTGGTGTTGGACTTCTAATTCATGTTCTGCATCCTAATTTGCAAGAAAAAACGTGTGGGTTACTTGCTTTTAAAGATGCCAGCCAACTCAAGGACAGTGAACAGGCTCTAAAAAGAACAAATTCTGGCCCTCTGTATCCATCACATGGGTAGCTGGTAACCAGCGTTATGAAAAAAATCCGAGTCATTATAAACATGTGCTACATTTTTGCTAACAAAAATGCTGGTTTTTAAAGCCCCATTGTGGCTCTCGTGGCAGCGGGGGTCTGCTGCTCCCCACGGAGGAGTGGACCCTATGGAATTCCCCAACGTCAATAACTCACGCTCATTTTCAGGAACTGTTTGCAGGATTGGTAAGATTTGCTTAAGCTATTGTTTTGATTTAAAATTTGTGATAGCAAAACTACTAGCTCAAATGAAATGAAAACAAAATCGTACCTTTCTTTAGAATCAGGCAAAATTTCCCATCGCAGTTTTATGTAAATAATCACATACATTATTTAGACTTGCATCAAGATGGGAAATATGAATAGTAACATTTGGCATTGCAGACACTTTTAAGAATATGATGAAATAAAAATGAAAGTGTGAAACTAATGTTTTTTAATTCACTTTTTTTTGCAAGTAAATTTGTAACTTTTCAGCCTGCTATGTGTTTTTCCCATTGGCTCTCATGTTTCCTGATTGCAGCCATGACCGAGGCAGACCCAATACCACTCAATGAGAAAGGACAATCCCAGAGCTTTCTGAGCCCACGCTGTCTGCTCCAAGGTTAAGACCACTCCAGTAAAGATCAGCACAATATCAGAACTTTTTGTTCTTTATCCAAACAGCCGAATCTTTTCCAGCTGGCCCATAGCAGCTCAATAATCATATAGAGTTATATCAGTGGAGCTCATTCATATTTCACAGGCTATAATAAACACAGCAAAAATTAGATGAGGCTCCATTTGAGGTTAAATGTTTCCATGAGATAATAACTTCTGTTTATAACAAGAAAAAAAAAAAAAAAAGACCAGTGGTCTATTTTTAAAACCTGATTTAGTCGCTGTATCCAAAGTCTGCAACAGACCACAAGTGATATAGGATCCTGGTCTCTCCTTCAGAGTTTTAAATGCGAATGAGGGCACCAGGAATCCCACTGGGCAGAGGCTGGAGGAGGGAAATGCCAGGCTTTGCTTTGCCCAGCGACTCCCAGGGTAACAAATTTCCCTTCCCTGTCCAGGGCAGAGCCTTTCCATCCATGCCCCATGTTCTGCTTCCTAAAACTGGAAATTGCCACGTGCATCTCCATCACTCCCCGCAGCCCCTCGGGGTTTGCAGGGCCGCCCTTGCGAGCTCCTGCCGGTGCCACAGGGGTGGTGGGTGGCAGGTGGTGGGCTGGGATGTCACCATCACACACTGGCATGGGCAGGCGAGCGATAATGGAGAGCCCAGGCCAGGAGGGATGCAGCTGAGGATGCAGCTGAGGATGCAGCGCCCACTGCCAGGGATTGCACCCGGCTGTGGGAGGCATCTGCTGTGGAGAGAGGGCTCAAAACCCAGCGCTACCAGTGGCAAATGTTGCAGTTTGTCAGTGGGAACCTCCAAACAAGCGCTTAGAAACGTACCCCTTGATGACACCAGAGCATGGGGCTGTGGGTAAGCAGGAACCGAACAGCAAGCACAACGCTGCTGTCTAGCTAAAGAAGTGCAGGACCAGAGAGTTATCATTAATTGTGCCTCGTCAGGGTGTCGAGTCTCAAATGAGGTTCGGACTGCGGCGTGCTAGGTGCTGCACAAACGCGCCAGCCAAACACGATGCCTTGCTGTGCAGCGCTCCCCGGCCACATCAAAGGGTGGGAGGTAAGCGCACTAGATTCATTTTGTAGTTTGGAAACTGCAGCAGAAGAACATTTGCAGGTGATTTTCCCCATGGTCCTACTAAAAGTCCAAGGTAAGAGCTAAGCAGACCTCTGGGGCTCCGCTCGGTGCTGTAACCACCTGGCCACTCTTCCTACTTGGACCTTGAGGCTGCTTTTCCTGGCCTCTCGATGACTTCAATAGTTTTTTAGGACATACAGACAGTAAAACGTCCATAATTACAGGTGTCAATGTGTTAAAGAGCACTCAAAATGCTTTTCTTGGGGTGTGCATTGGAGCAGGAAGGCATAGTTCTGTTTTCCCTAAGTCATGCAGCTATTTGGAGTTTGGGTATTTCTGCCTACAGAGCAGCACGTTCTGGTTCTGTCCCATGCCATTTGTGAGCCGTAGTCTGCAGTCTCTTTTCAATGAGAAGACAATAAAGTGACTTCCTTTTGTTTCTTGAGAGATGCAGAACGTTACATGAGCTAAAAAGTGCCTTTTGGAAACATGGCTTTGCTTGTGGACGAGGGCTGCCACCATGCTACCCCGTCCTCCAGCAGCCGTAATTCGCTGTGCCATTAGCACCATGTCACCGCCTGACAGCGGAACAACCAGCTATGAGAAAACATTCCGTAAACTATTTCACAAATTATTAAAAGTGCATCCTTCAGCCTATCTGCCTGAGCCAAACACTGCCGGGACAACGGGGTCCGACCCCTCTGTGCCTGGGATGGACGGGGGGCCACCGGGGGAAGCCCGCAGTCCCACCGTGACGAGGGAGGGCTGCTGCTGCCACACCGCGTGTGGAACGGAGCCAGCCCACAGCAGCTTTCTTCCTGGTTCTTGTTGTCATAGCGTGAGATAAGCTCGGAAATTTGAAGCCCAGGTCTGAAGATGCGGCAGGCGGTCAGTGGTTTTTGAGTTCGTGGTGTGGAGCCTTGGCTCCAGAGGCCCACGACCGGGCTCCTGGCGCTGGGGTCGGTCAGAAGCGCCGGGCAGGCTCTGGCTCAGCCAAGGGCATGCAGAACATGGGCTGGGGGCAGAAATTTGGGATTTTCAGCCCCTAGGTAGCACTGCCAGGAGAATGGACAAGATGAATATACCCTCTCCTCCAAAAAACCCAAACAGGTGCCCTTTCCTGCAGCCAGTTAATCTGCTTATTTATCTGCACCGTGGGAAAAGCTCCAAGCCCCCCGTAAGGTCTCAGGAGCAAGTTCCCACCGCACCCAGTGCAACAGAAACCTCGTGTCGGCAGATCCCAAACGTCCAGGTGGAAAGGCTTGGCCAGGTGGGAAACAGGAAAATCCTCAGCAACTTCCTCAACTTAACGGCTTTTAAATCACCTGGCACTGATGATTTTAGTGATGAAGTGTATTTGGAATACGGAGACAATACAAAAGCATGAATGAAGATTAAAAGTCAATTCTTTTTTCCAACCCTAGAAAATTTTTAAAAGAGTTACCAGAGTACTTGAAAATATTTTTAAGAGTTTGGAACAACTAAATTTAGCTAAGCTGCAGCTAGGCCTCTCTTTATTACAGCTAGAGTTACTATGGCAACATGCTACAATTATTTATTGCCATGACGATCCACTGTAGATTTTTTAAATGCATTATCTATTTTTGTTTGCATTGTCATTCCTGCCAGGGGAGGGAAGACAACAACTTGGTGTGCTGCAAAATGGCCAACATTGCATCCAGGCGGTCACGGGGAGGAGGCTGGGGGAGATTTTAAAACAAGTGGCAGTGAAAGCCAAGGAACAACCACTCGCAGGATTTTTTTTTCTTACGTAATCTAAAATAGGTTACTGTTTCTAGCAGACAAGTGAATAGGAACTTGTTCTTTGACGGTCTTCCTCCTGACTGTTCTTTGATAATCTGCAATACCAGAAACAGGCGCGGATGAATGAAGTTCTGCGGCACACATGCGCTGCTGTTATCAGCGCCGTGGAGAAGCGCAAAGCGAGCGCTCCACCAGGCAGCTCCGCTGAGGTCGCACCACCAGCCGCGATAAGGACGTGGTTAGGACCCGCTTCCTCGGCCACATTCTCCGGTGTGGCGGCACCGCTGCGGTTCAAGTGCTGCAGTCACAAGTTCTCGGTGTCTTTACTATATGCAGTGGGTCGGGGGGGAGCAGAAAAGCTTGCACATCCCTGGTGTCCAGGAGAAAGAGAAGGATATCTCCTACTTGCTGCAGCTGCGGTTGTTCCGCTGTGTGCAGTGCAGGCTCTCCACCAACTCTTGGGACGTTACAATTTTTGTTACAAGAGCGGCCACACTCTGGCCCCAGGCAGCTCCAGCCTGGAGGTTTCTGGCCCCAGCAGAGCAGGACAGACCTGTCCCGTCCCGGGGCTCAGCACCAGGGCCCTGGCTCGTGCAGGAGCTGCAGCAGCCATCTCCTCCCGTGGAGGCTGGAGGGAGCAGACGTGCTCGAGAAGGGATGGTGGATATTGTTCTGACCCATCCAAGTGATGCTCTGCTGGTCTTGTCCGGAGTGATGGTTAAGTAATCCCAAGGAGGACATAGAAAGAGCTCCCTTTGTGGCTCTCTGACTAATGAAAAGGCCTTTATATAATCCTGCAATCAGCTGCATGGGGCTGCTGGGACGGGTAATTGGGCTACGAACGGGCTCTGTTTATGGGAGATTATGTAATTTACCGCTCTGTCATCATCTGCTCCCCGAACTGTGATTATTTCTCCAAGGCTCACACTCCCAGAGATACAAGTAGCGATCAAGACCTGGCTCTTCATGTCTTGGATCATGAGCAGGATCTTTACGGATGTGGCTAGTTTGGTTAAAGCCGAGTCCCTGGTGCACTGAGGCAGCTCCTGCTGGGAGATGCCAGATTTTTGCTCTGGTACAGTGTGTGTAGATGCAAAAGTGATGGGCAGTCAAGAAACAAACAGACAGGTATGCAAAAACCACTGTTTGCTGCGGATAAGGATGTCAGAGCCAGGTCTTTACTCATTTACAAAAAGCAGGGCGCTGTGCTTCCCACTTCTCCGCTGCCAAACGTGCGCACAGCTACTTCCAAGCAGGCGAGCTTTGCAGCAGCCCGTTGGCTTCCTGGTTCTTATCAGAGGAGTTCTGCTTTGCAACTCAGGCACAGTGCTGCCCTGCGTCCCAGGGCCTGGCAGCTCCATCCCGACGACTGCGCCCACCTCCGGGTACCAACCAGCAGCCGCAGGCAGATCGGGGCTCCCCTGAGCCATCCATCCTGTCTGAAACCCTGAGGATATGGAAGGTGGCTTTGGAGGGGGTGGGGTTTCCCCAATTTTGCAAGCTCGATGCCAGGATGGGGACACGTGAACATTCCCCTGGTGTCAACGCACACGGGGACACGCGACCACTTCTGCGACCCGTGCTGTGAGCCAACTGCTGCAGCATGAGGCAGTGCAAAGAGGAACTCTGCGAGCCACCTTGTGCTCCAGGTCACCCTGCACCTACACGGGAAACTGCGGATGTGGATTATGGCTTATGGGTTTTGCAGGACACAAAAAAATCTATGAGGAATTAGGCTCTTGTACCAAGCACTGCAAATACGCATAGTAAAGGACAATATCTGTCTCCAGCTGTTTATGAGCTATACAAAGAAAGGGTGGGATTTCAACAAGAAACTGGAAGCAGTGGTACGTACAGTGATTTTTCACAGCTGACGCACACAACATAGTGTTTTCTTTGGCCAGACTATTTACTGATGAGAAAAACAAAATCCTGCCTGTAAAATCAGACATGCTCTGTTTGGAAAGGTGCTTTCTGAGAATTAAATCTAGTTAAAGTCCCAAACCAGGCTTTGCAGAGCCTAATGCATCAGCTGCAGGAGGACGGAGCTAGTTTTAAGACAAATCTGCAGGATTACAGGGAGCCCTCTGATGTTTCTGAAGTGATGAACTATTTCAAAAAACAGCCTGGGCTGTAGCAGCCCCTGCGTCATGGTGGCAGGGTGAGAGAGGAACACTTTGAGATGTTAATTAATAGGGGAGAGCTGTCTTGCACACTAACCACAAAGATCTCCGGTGATCACAGGAGGCGAGGGAGAGCAATAGAGCATTTCATTTGTAATGCATGTTTTTATTTCACCGTGGAGATCAGCTCATTGATGGATTTGGCATGCAGACAATGACACTGCATTGCTGCAGGGTTCCTGACTGCAAGGTGCTTAAGCACAAAGGCAAGCCCCCAGGAAAGCTCCTGGCAGGGGGCAGGAAGCACCGCTTGGAGAGGTTGTGGGAAGGGGTGGCAGAAAAGAGCTGCACCTGACAAGGTGCAAGACAAAACGCGTGAGCTGGGAGGTGGGGACTGGTTGAGATCTCATACTCCTGTCTGTTTTTTTCTTTTCCGTGTTGAAGTCTCCTAAGCAAGTCCCACTCGCATAAGAGCACCCAGAGGCCTGCGCGGGTGTACGTCAGGACTGACTTCACTGATGTCAGCAGTGGGGCCAAAGGCAGCATCAAGAATAAAGCCAATGTTCCTGCCTCAGCCCTTCCCACTAATTGCACTTAAACACGAAAACATAAAAATGGGCAGAAACTGGCCGGTAACTTGGCCGACTTCAGTGGCTGCTTTTTGGCTTGGTGGCACGGAGTTTTTAGAGTGCTTTTTGACCAGCAGATGAAAAGTGCTGCGGAAATTCCCTCTTGCAGCTGTCCATCTATCAATCCCCAGTGCATCTTGCTTATTTTCTGTGGTTAAAGAGAGCCGCATTTACAGCACTCCCACGTGTTTAACACTGTTTCAAGGTCCCTCTTGACTTCCCTTCCCATTTTCCTCAAGGCAACATTTAGGCTCTGATTTCCAGCCCCCGGGGCTGAGGATGCTGTGGATAACGCAGCACTGGTGCAGCTCCACACACTTCAGCTGCACCAAACCACTGAGGGCGAGCACAGGGCTGGGGAGCGGGAGGGGGCTCTGGGTGACCACGTAGTGTTTAGGTCTTAGAAAAAGACAGGTTTGCTTCATTTACATAGATCTGAAGGCTATTCCTGTCTACTATACACAGATATGGCAGCAGGGAAAGCTGGGGGAGAAAGGAAGGATAAGGGTGAAATCTACATCAAATGTAAGGGCTGCAATTAATCAGGTAATTGCAGTATTTGCATGGACTGTCTGTAAATATTACCCCTATTTCTAAGTATAGTACTTTGGACCACATATCTTATCGTGGAACCAACTGTCAAATAGAAAACACATGCGCTTGACTGGAATATAATGAATATTAGGTCAGACGAAACGCAAACCGACTGAATTAATTTGTAGTTGTGTACCAAGTGATGCTGGTGCGATAAGTTAATGAAACCCTTCAAATAAATATCTGCTGGGGGAACAATGCAGGGGAGCAAATGAAGTATGCACCGTGCAATCACGAGGGTTTCGTGTGACTGCAGAAGGAGGCACCCAAGAGCAAGCAGGAGCAGGGGGCTCTTGCAGAGCGCAGGGGGGTACGAGGGCTGAGCTGGGCCCCAGCAGTGCTTTAGGGCCAGTGCTGCTCCAGGGACTCGCAGCTGCCCCGGAGACCTCGTCTGGGTCACCCACGGCTGGGAGCAAATCATATTTCCATGGAAAAGCTCAGGGCCAGCGCAGGAGGCCCACGCAGAGCACAGTGCTGCTGGCACCCCCACGGCACTCACAGGCACGGGGGGCTCACGCCACGGATTGAACCCTCTCAGCCGTGGGGCTGACCGAAACACCCGTCCTGATGGCGCCACTGTCCCCAGCACCCCGCTGGCACGTGGGGACCCCAAAACTCAGTTTCGATTTGGGTGCCATAAAGAAAGAAATGAGTGAGTTAAAACAAGAGAGAGCGGGAGCGATGACTAAGCAACAGTTTGTGCTCTTCTGGCAGTGGCGAGTGGAAAGCTCCCTCTATGAGCCACACGCACGCCTTATGCTCAGGACCCGCGCTTTGCAGCAGCCGGAGCTGCTGCCCCGCAGTCCGGGTGGCAAGAGGGGAATCCCCCATCCCCAGAGCTCCCGCGCTGTGTTCCCAGGGGCCCAGCAGCACCGCAGCAAGGCTGACGTGACGGGTGCCCTTGGAGCAGGATTATGGGACGCGCTGAATTTATTGGGGGTCTATTAATTTGCCCACATGATGCATCATACGGCCAGCTGCTAAGCCTACATTAGCTATTCACAGTAATGTCAGGTGCTCTTTATCGGATTCGGCGTTAGCCACCTCGGAGCATAGCACCAGAGGACCAACTGTTGAGGGCTAACAAAGTGACAGCTACAACAATAACAAGTAACAGCAGCCGAGAGTCATGTTTGGGGTGTTTGATGTCAGCCCAAATCCAGGCAGAGCGCAGCACAACAAACACAGGGCGGAAAGCTCAGGTCAGAGAGGACAGATGGACCAGGGCTGCCATCAGGAACCAGCGCATGTCCCACCGGGAGAGCCCTGAGCAGAGGCCAGGGAGGAGGCTGCAGGTTACCTCTGCTCCTCTGGGACATGGAGGATGCTTGCGCAGACCGATGCTGGGGGATACAGAAGATGGAGCACACACGGATAAGGACGTAAGGAACTGAGGGGCTTCCTTGGCATGAATGCGCTCACCCGAGGTGTTATTGCCTGCGTAGCCTAAGGCACCACCGCCTCCTGGTGCTGCTGCATTTCAGCTGGTGGCTGTGGACACCCCTGACAGCCGCAGCCTCTACGTTTACCCCACTTGGCACATGGCATTTGTTGGGTAAGCGCTGAAGCCGCGTTCCCAAGGTGGCCCTGGGTGTGGACTGTGGGCTCTCCCTTCCCTGCGGCGAGCTGGGTGCTGCCCAGCGAGGTGCTGGGGAGTTTCTGTCCCGCCAGCCGGCTCTTCAGGCTTTGGCATTAGCATTGCCGTGACTTGAACAGCACGAGGAAGGAAGCGCTACTCGGCTGTGGGGGCAGGGAGGGGAGGATGCTGTGGAAGGGCTCTCCAAAAAGTGCCTGGGAGGCAGAGAACCACCTCCGTGGAGAAACCTGCCCATGCCAGTCCGGGCAGAGCCTCCCATGACATCAGCTTGGAGCCGGCTTCACAGCAAGGCGTGGGGGGAGACCCTGCCGCATGCTGTGGAGGGAGTCCGGCCGCTGCAAACCTGGCAAAGCCACAAAAACTCCCATGGCCAGAGCCCCTGGGACTTGCGTTCAGGCCAGTCACCACGTCGACTATAAAATGGCATCGAATTTACCCAGCTGCAAGCACCTGTTTGTAAACGTGACTGCTCTGACCCTGCCTTGGCTTCGTTTCCTAAATGCACCCGAGTGACCCCTGTCTGGGAGGATTCGGTCTCCCACACCGAAATCCCGGTCCGGCTGCCTCCATGACCCCGCCATGCAGTGGGGCTGCTGGAGCGGGCAGCCCGGCCACCTGCCAGGCAGGTGCTGAGCCTGGCCCGGGCAGGGACCTGCAAGCCCACGGGAGCCCAGGACAGGTGTTTTGCTGCTCCCGCCTGTGGAGGCATTGCGCAGTGCGGGAGGGTGCCAGAGCCTCTGTAATTATAGCCTGCGAATGTAAATCCCGCAGTTTGCAGGAGTTCTGGGATATTTCACGCAGCGTAAGCTCAGCAACACCTTGGTGACAACATGAAGACTCACAGGTTTTTGCCTCGCTGCAGGGACGTGCAAGCTTTCGCTCATTAACCCTCGCACCACCGATGACTCCTCACTGCCTTCTGTAATTAATGGGAAAAACAATGGAAAAGAAAGTGGCAAAGGTGAAGGGAAACCCCCAGAGCTGCCTTCGGCAGCTGTGGGGCTCAGGGGAGACCTCGGCTGCTCCTGGGTCCCTGCTTAAGTTTGTTTCTGCCTCTGAGCAGCAGTCAGCACGGTGAGAGGTTCAGGTCTCACTGTGAATTTTCTTCACCTGAATTACTCCCTGCTGTGTATGCAGAGACACAGTTTCCATCACTTAACATTAAAAAAAAAACCTCACTTTCATCTCCTTTTTCCAAAGTATTCCCTCGAGATCAGATTGTGCTCCCATACTGAGGGACATCAGCTGGAAATGGGAGCCTTTGCTCTCTCTGGGCCTCGGTTTGCCTCCTGCAGGGGAGGCCAGCTGGGCTCCCAGTTTGCTTGCTGGTATGTGTAAAGCGTCAGAGGGGTTAACAACTTTCAAGCAACAAGTATTAGTTATGCACATTGGTTCAGCATCGCCTATTATCTTAGCGTATTTATTTAATAACTCTATCTGTATCCTCTACTTCAGAGGCAGCACTGCCCGTGTGCCACCCACAGCATCAGCAGCATTTCACCTGCTCTCCTTCTTTGTGCCGCCTTGCCCCTGATGCTTATGCACCCCCAGTTGGTGCAAGCAAACGGGGGCTGAGGTGCGCGGGGAGCAGCACATCTGTGGGGCACCGCGCGCTCAGACAGGAGCGTGGGAGGAACCGTGAGCTCGGGGGCTGAAGGCACGTGTCTCGCTACCTCGCCAAACCCCTCGGTGCTGCTAATCGCAATGGTTCTGTGCTTTTTGGAATGGATTTAGCTTTGAAGAAAAAGTATAAAACCCATTCCCATCTGTTGCTCAGATAATTCCCACAGCTGGTGTGACAGCGGTGCTTGGCTGAATTGCATTTTTAGCTACCTGGGTTTTCCTCACCCAGCCTGCCATACACAGAGGCTCCAGCTGCCCCAAAAGTCCATCTTTCACCCTCTTAATCATAACTTGCACAGCCAGAGGGCTGTTTCCTGTGGAATAACAAATATGCTTTCAAGCAGAGGTTAAAGTAGGGCCAGGGAGCGCTGGGAGCACCGGGCAGGCAGGGACGTGCTCGTGTCAACATTAGTGATGCTCCTGCTCCTCTCCCTGTACAAGTGGGGCTCTTCCTGCTCTGCTGCCCCAGGTCTCGGATGGGGATGTGGGAGTGGGCATTTGCAGCCCCTCCTGGGCAGGGGGAGCGTGGGGCAAGAGCGGGGCCGCAGCTGTGGTCCGAAGGTCTCCTCTGACCCATAAGAAAAAAAAGAGCACAAAGCTTTGCCTTCCTTAAACATTTTGCTTTCACTGTCCCAAGCAGACGGGGTGAGCAGCTGATGCTAGGTCTAACTGAGCAGGGAAATAATCTTCCCCATCCCCAAACTGCTTGTAATTTGCTTTTTTTTTTTTTTTTTGCAGTGGGGCAGTGGGTCTTGCAGTGGGGCTGAGCCTCCTGGGGATAACTCCGTTGACACGAGCTGTGGGACTCGCAGGAGTGAGGGCAGGGTTAGACCTCTGCCTTTGAAGTATCCTTGTCCCAACAGATTTATCGCTGGGGCCTAAGCAAGGCCTTGAAAGAAAGGAAGCCATTCTGTTCTGCAGCCCTTTCCTCCACAAGTGTGTTTGCAGTTGTCCTTTTATTATTATTTTAGCTCCAGTGATTACACACGTGGGGCCCTTTCTGCTTTGAGGTCTTTTTGCGTTGTCGGTATCTCAGGGCTGTTAACGAAAGGATTATTTAGAAACAGAAATCAGTTGTTAAGTGGGTTTAGCTGGTTGTGGACCTGCTATCAGGTTTTACCATGCAGGCTTTAATTAGTCATTGCATAAGGACTGGTGAGTGGGAGGCAAAGGGTTAAGAGCAAACGCCGGAGAAGGGGAAGATACATATCATTAAATAAAAATGTGACCACCCATGATTACAAGTGTTGTAGTCCTCCTTTTAACAAGCACACACCGTACTTTCATTAACCCGGGCCTGCCTGAATAGCAGCCTGTCCGGCCGAGCGGGCAGCGATTTTGTAAAAGCCGTCCCAAACGACAAAGACAGGCCACCTACCATGAACTTTCCTCTATGACTTTATTCTTCGGCAGTGCTCAAGTGTAAATAAACTTGTTTACTCCCATCAGGATGGTAATGATAATGAAGCCTTATTTGTTTCGCCACAATGACACAGTAATTTGTGAGCAGCCGAAGCGCAGAAGCTGGGGGAAGAAATTGCAGCTCTGATGTGTGGTTTCTCCATAGGCAGGGCGGCTGCAGTCTGGGCTCTCCTCCGCTCCTCTTCGTGTGCGGCAGGTCGGCGAGGGAGAGCTGTGCATCAGGCTGCTGCGGCACCCCGAGCTCTGCCGTGCAGGGCACAGCAAAGGAAACAGAGCGGTAATGATCAGGAGCGACGTGGGGAGTCAGGCAAGCCTGTCTGGCAGGGAGCGAGTGACTGAGTGAGTTATCTGGTCAGCCTCTGAGTCACTACAGAAAACGTACAGAGCAGCACGACACGATGCTTGATGAGTTTTTTCCATTCAGGCTGGTATCTCCAAACAGTTAATGAATCACAGCAGTGGGAGGACATGAAGAAGGGGCAAGGGGAGCCTGCAGCAGGGTAGCAGAGGACATGGCGTGGGGCAGGGGAGGATGCTTTGGGGGCACCCATGGGCGGCTCAGGCTCACCTAGGACTGCTGTGACAGCAAGCAGGGACTCGTGTCCCATCGGCTCTGCCTGGCCCAGGGCTTGGGCAGCCTTGCAGGTGAGGACTGACCCAGATGGAAATCAAGCCTTTCATTTTTTGGTATGGTTAGTTTTCAGCTGAATGAAAGCATGCCTGGGACACAATTTGTTTTAAATTTTAAAACAAACAGTTTAAAACTGGCTCTTGTAATTGTTGGAAATAAGAGCTGAGATGGGGAAATGTCATCTCCCCTCACTGTACCCCCAATGAGGCAGGTAGTGCAGATTTAGCTGGGGTTTATTATTTGTAACTTCCTACATAGCCACGATTAATTAAAAAGAAAAGAAAATTATTAAAAAAAAAAACAAAACACAACACACACACAAACACAAAACAGAATTGTAGCAAAGAAATAAAAACACAGCCCGGATACAACGCCCGTTGGCAGGCTCCTTGGGAAACATCGCCAGCCCTGCAGCCTCCTCTTTACAGCAAGGTAGGCCACTGCGGCTGAAAGCTGGGGAGGATTTCGTGGGGGAACCACCCGATGGGGGCTGCCACACACTGAAGCAGCAGAGCAGTGAGGGATGGGGACATCGGAGCCCAATCCACTGACGGAGACATACCCAGAGCTCTGCAGTGATTCCCAAGGGCAAACAGGTTCAGCAGGTGTCTGGGCAGGGCTGGAGACCACCAGGCACCTGAAAGGTGCTGAGATGCTTTGGAGGGAAGAGAAACATCAAAACCCTTAGGCTGTAGTATGTTACATCCTGAATTACGGACACGTATGGGATACACTGCCACAGCATCAGGGTGCAGTCTGCTCTAAGCTACACCAGAGCTCTGTACGCACACCACTGACATCAGGATCAGAAACCTGAAAGCATCTGGCTCCAGTGGATGCAGATCCCTGAAGTGGCTGGGTATTGTAACAGCAGCAAACAGCGTCTTCAAACAGGCCTCGCTCGGGGAAGGCAGCTGAGCGCGTGCAGCCACGCTGCTGCCCATGGGCTGGCTTCATGGTGCAACAGCAGCCGCACGCACAGGGAAATCAGTACAGATGGAGGAGAACGTAACTGCGCCGAGCACAACAGACTCTGCCTGTTCTTCGAGGACGTGCCAGGCCCTGCTGCGCTGGGGACTTTGGAGCCGGGGGACCCTCAGGTCTGTGGTGGCAGCGGATCCCCTATTCCTCCTGTTGTGCCAGGTGCTGCAAGCTCTCACTCGCTCTGTCCAGCAGGCTGCTATGTCTGGGGACAGTATGCACCAGAGCACCGCGGAGCTGTGGTGCCATCTTTTCTTACAAGTTCCCTCCATTTTGCCCATGTACATCAGAGTCTTGAACTTTCCAGAATGCACGCCCCACCTGACTGCCCTCGCAGAGGTTTTGATCAGCCTGCCTGCTGGTGTCGAGGTGACTTTCTGCAGAACAGAAGAGCTCTTCAGGAGGTTGCTGACAAGATGCCCTTGCTCCCTCATTCTGGCTTCCACCAAGCAGAGCAAACAAGCACAATGGTGACTCCAGGGCAAAACAGAAACAGTTAATCTGAGTAATAACACTTTGCTCCTCTACAGCACCTTCTTCAAGGACTTCAAAGTGCTTTTCAAACATTAACGAATTAAAGCTTTGCAGACCTCCTAATGGAAGTGAAAAGGGAGGTGAAACACAGCACAGCAATGCTACACAAGCTTCAAAACTCTCCAAATTGTTTCCATGGGGACTGAAGCGCAGCCCTCTCTGCTAACAGCTGTGGGGATCAGCCCACCCCTCCAAAATGCTGCGGGAATGCAGCACTTGCTTGGTGGGAGATGGCAACCGGGGAGGGTAGCGAGGACGTCCGGTTGGGAAAAGGCCTTTATGCTGAGGAACGTGTTTGTACAGCTCTATCTTCCTGTTCAGAGATGCCTAAAAACCAAATCACTGGATCCTCCAGAGCAAGCCCCTAAATCTGGCTCCTCTGAGAAATGATGGTTCGCATGAAGCTTCCAGATTTGTAGGAACAAGAAAGTCCAGGCAAGGCTGTGGAGCTCTGCATGCAGCTTAGCTTTAAAATCTTCCTTGTGCTGCCAAACGCACAGCTCTGCTCAAACACAAAGCAGCCCAGGATCCCTAATGACCTGGTTTCCTCAGCTCATCTGAGCCGGCACAGCATCACACCCTTCCCCACACCACCTCTGCTCTCACTCAGAAACAATAACACCTTCACATGCGAAACCTCTGGCACCACCTCACACGCTTCTTCGAGGACTTTCACCCCACGCCTGCCTTGTTTTGACATCGTTTAGCGAGGAAAACCTGTTGGGAGCCCAACACAGAGCAATACAGGAACCAAATTCCCTGCACGAGTCACCTTTACTGCATGACTAAGGATGCAGATGTCCTCAGGCTGTAGGAGTGACTGCATCTACACCCCAAAATCACGATGTCTTTGTGGCTCTTGCCTTGCCAGAGCTCTATCCAGAGCCAAGTGCTCTGTGTGCACTCACCTCAGCTGCGAGCAGGGCTGGGTTCTGGGCTTCCAGTTCTGCACCCTTTGTCCTCAAAGCTGCAACCTTCATCTGCAAAGCTCCGACTGGTCTCCAGGGAAGAAGTATGTTGGAAGCTCTGATGTTATAAAAGATCTCAGAGCAGAAATCCGGCGGTCCTCATTTCTTTTCTTAATGTAGCTGAGCCCTAGCATTGCTTCAGAAGCGCTGACAAAAGTGAGCTAGGGACCAGGGGACCTTGCTTTCTGTGGCAGTCTTAACATGGGAGAAAATGGCTCCAGGGCAAAAACCGAGATTTGGGCTGGGACTCTTGACACCTGCAAAGACAAAATAATTGCATGTGTTAATTCCTCTGAACAGCAAGAAATCATCAGTCTGGTGAGACTAAATGTTAGTTACTAATTCAGACTTATTTTCATGCACTGAACTGGAATAATATCTATCTAAAATGGCAGATCCAGCCTGCTTCATGGGCAAGCCTGGCCTTCCAGTACCAAACCAGAGCTAAATCTGACAAGCACCGGTACGTGAAAAGGCCAGATAGATTACTAGAAATGAATGTAACACACATAATAAGCACTGAAATCAATAAAAATAGCACAGTACAATTTAATTGTGGGGCTCTATTATAGGTTATTGAGTTATTTGTGTTTTGGAATTGATTGCCACAATGCTCATCTCAAAGATGTTTCTGTTGTTAACTCTCAAGGCTTCAAGCAGGACAAATGGCTCAGATGCTGAATTTATAAAAACAACCCCTTTCAATGTTTTTTAAGCTTGTGCTTAAATATTGTCAGAGGTGATGTGTCTATGTGAGCATATTTATCCTTTCTCCCCACATCAGCCTGCACAGATGCCGGTTGACGACAAGAAGAGGAGCACCAGTGTTGAGGTTTCTCTGAATATTTCAGGCCTGATTGAACTCCAAGTGCAAATGCTCTCAGCAGTTTCCTTCAGGAGCTCTTGCAAATAACCAGTTTTGCTGCTGTTGAAAAACGTGATCAACATCCACCCAGGTGTGTTTTCCAGAATCTAAAATATCACAGCAGCATTGCTGCCTTTCAGGGGTCCAAATAGGGAGAGGTTTCAAGGCCCAGTTATTGGTGTGGTCCCAGATGTACCCGGGACTGAATTCCCAGCCCACATGTCAATGAGAGGGGGAGGCCAAAACAGTCGGAGGCCATGAGAGTGGGAAGCTGAGAGAGAATTGGAAGCCAGAAGGACTGGGAGGCTTAGAGGGAGAAGGAGGCTGAGAGAGAGAGGGAGGATGAGAGGAACAGGGAGGCACTCTGAAAGTTGTTGGGAATCTTGGTGGGGGTGGGAGACTGGAAGGGGCTGGGAGGCTGAAAAATAGCAGGAGGCCAGGATGGAGTGGGAGGCCAAAGGCGAGTGGGAGGCTGGGAGAGGGTGGAAGGCCGAAAGTGAGGGTAAGGCCAAAAAAGAATGGAAGGCCATGTAGGGGTGGGAGGCTGAAAAGTGTGGGAGGCCAAAACAGGGGGGAGACAAAAAAATGTGGGTAGTTGAAAAAGAAGTGATGAGCAAGGAGATATGGGAGGTTAAAAAAATGCATGAGGCAGTCCTAAAAAGAGAGGGAGGACAAAAAAAAAAAAAACAAAAAACCACAACAAAGGGATGTCAAGGAGCAGGTTGCAGGTAGAAAAAGAGTGGGAGGCAGGGGCAGGGTTGAAGGCCAGAAGGGGAAGTGGGGGGCTGAAAAAGTGCAGGAGGCCAACTGTGAGTTGGGGGTAAAGGGGGAGTTGACATCTAAGAGGAAGATGGAGGCTGAGACAGAGTTTTTGGCAAAGAGAGAATGGGATCACATTAAATCAGGACCCAGCAATAACCATGTGGCTGCTCAGCCCTGGCCCCAGCAAGCAAACACAGAGAGGAGCTCAGCAGGATAGGTACCTCTGACAGCCTTTATGCCCTCTCAGCATTACTCTCCATGAGCAGGAGCAATCTCCTAGTAAAAAGCTAAATGAAACCGTCTAGCAACACCCTGTGACAACCACATGAAAGCCTATTTCCTTTGCGGGGACCTTTGTCAGGGCCCTGCGAGTGGAGCGCAAAATGTGGCGTGCTGCAGTGAAGCCGTCCAGGGCATGCCCTCACTCCTCTCTAGGCTGCTCCAGGAGAAAACAGGATATTTAAGTAGGTGTTTATACACTGAAGTGTTCTTTCACGCTTGGGAACTGCGACTGTAGCCTCAGCATCAAAGATAACTTCATAATAGCCTTTTAGTGGAAATAGCTGTTATTTACAAGCTAAGCTGAGGTGTAAAATAAAAGCAGCGGATATTATTCATAATGCACTACAGAAGTTGCTTCCATACAAAGCCTTTTTTTAACTTCTAAAAGCAGCAATTTCTGGTTAGAAATCATGGGGAAAATCTTGGACCCACTGAAGTCAGCATGAGTTATTTCCTTACCGGTGTTATGAAGAACATTTTAGCTTATGAAAGCCCAACAGATTTTTTGATCTAATTTTTTTTTCATCATTCCTCCAATTTGATTACTTTTTGTATATTTCAGTTGGGTAGTGCAAGCAGATTGGTGTCTTTTCTGCTCCCAGTTAATTTAACTGTACCGTTCCTATGCCCAAGAACATTGAAGACAACTGCACTTTCTTACAATTTCTAAAACAAAACAAGACAAACAAAAACAAAACAAACAAAACAAAAACAAAAACAAGCAGCTCTTATCCCCAGCCCAAACTAGTGATATTTCTTCTCTAAGTCCTCCTCACTTCTTTTCTAAAGTGACCAAAACTTGGGGCTTAAATTATCTCATGTCGTTCCTTCAATGCAGTGAAATACAGACATTCAGAAGGAAACCACTCGGTATTTTAAGTAAGTCACAAACTAAATACTGGATATTTGGTTAACCAGGGTCTATCTGTTATTTGCATTCCCGGGTATGGAAAGGCATTAGAGAACTAAAACAGAAGGATAACAGAAGCTGTGATGCTTGTTCTTCTCACACACACTTCCGTACAACTTTTTCTCCAGACTATCAACATGGAGGTACAAAAATAGAATAACAGGTCCAATGATAGACTGGATTTTTATTCTTCTAGGACTTTTCTGTGGAGGAATACTACAAGGTCTATAGAACAGCCCAGTTCCACCCTATGCAAGTGTAACATGAGCTGCCTAGTTATTGCACGTCCTGCTGCAAAGCACATCCCTGCCTGCCATCCTCTCACCATCACCATAAGAGTTGTATCTTAAGATCCAAATTCAGACTGCAGGGAGTTACGACTGTCCTCCATGACACTGGTCTGATGTTCATCTTCCTTATTTTCTGCCCTGAACTGTTGTAATATGCATGTAGAGCAGCTGTGAAGTCCTGAAAAGGACCTGGGACATGAAGAGCATGTTGGGATCACTTACTCTGCCTCATAGCAAGGTTCTAGTTCTTAACTTACTAATATCCAGAGTTCTTTAGCTTTTTGGGCAGCATGCCCCACAGAAACCATCTTACAGCAATCAGAAATCCTTTGCCCCAGCAGCTTACAGCTCTCAATGAGCTTCAGGAGTTTGGGGAATGTTACACGCTTGCTAAAATATGTGGTTTTCCTCCAAAGTTTCATAGCTCCATCCAATGCTGTCCAGAGAAAAAAAGTATAAATACTGTATATGCAGTTAGTTATTGCTACCACCATTTTAGCCGGGTGGTATTACCAGTCTTTGTCCCTTCCCTCTCTCCTTGCATTGAAGTACAAGAGCAGAGGCACTGTATTAGAAAAAAAAATTAGATTTTGTTTTAATTTGGTTAGCACAGGAAGGAACTTGGAAGACATGCAATGCTATCAATTACATAGTAGATACCTCACATGTCCAATCATATGCCATATAATGAACTTTTTTTGAAGCCTCTAAGCACTGTATTTTTTATCATTTTGGCATTACGCTGCAGCCAGATCCTCACAATAAGGAAACAAGGAAATACTAAAATCTGTTTTGTCTGGGTGGAGAGTGCAACCTGTCTCAGACAAGCAAGTGAGCAAAAGTTATGTAAAGGCCCAGGAGTAAAGTTCTTCTGAGTAAAACACACCATCTAGAGGTGGACACCACTTCTGCAAGTGCTCCTCAGAAAAAAAGCACTGACTGAAGTGATTAAACTGCTCACAGAAAGCAAGAAAACTCCCCTCTGCGGAGACAACAAAATCAGAACCTTAGGCTTTCGGTCTTTGACATAAATATTTTTGAGGCTTTTTCTAAAAAAGGCACTTCTGTATCAAGTCAAATAAGAATCCTGTTCTCACAGACCTCCTGAAAAGAAAACCATGCTCAAGCGTATAAGATCCAGAGGTCACAAAAAGAAGGTGCTTGCTCTTGGTGGCTGTGGCATGTATGGAGAGCAAAGACGCCTCTGCAGATAGGCTCTTGCTTTCAGTTTACAGCTCTGCAAAGTTTTATCCAAAGGGGTGCAAACATGACAGGGTGACGTATCTGAAATCACTTTTCTGAGGCATCTCTCCCAGAAGAAATCCATAAACTGTGAAACTCCTGCTGAAGCCAGCAGGGGCGGTGGAGTTGCTGCAGGGGCCACAGGAGAGCCAAAGGATGCCCCTGGTCTGGAAGCAGAGAGGGGCTCCTCCAGCCTGTGGAGTAACATCACCTCCCCTGGTGATATTTTAGCCAGTTTTCGAGGTTTTCCAAGCTTGGTAGAGCCCAGCAAATGGGATGCAGAGAGCTGAAGTCCAGCTTTCCCCAGTATTGTGGAATTATCTGGTATTCATTAAAATAGTAAAGGGCTGGTGTTTGCTTTATTATCGCTATTATAAATGCAGGGTAGCCACAAAAGCCACAAGGCAAAGATGGGAAATACTGCACTTTGCACTCCTTCCCCACCCAGTACCGAGGAATGTTCCTCCACTGATCTAATTGCAGGCATCTGTAAACAAACAGGTGTTTTGAAGCTCCCATATAAATAGGAATCACAACATCTTGAACCTTCTTAACAAACTATGTTTTCTTTGTGTCTATCTATCTCAAGAATGTCAGAATCAGAACGTTTCCCCAGTGACAGCTTCATCCCTTAAACTCTGCAGATGAGACAGCATGCAGAACAATCTGTGCTGAAGCAGGATTAAGAGTTACCAGGGTGACACTTTGTAATTTGTAGGATGCCAACAATGAACCTCCGAAAAGCACAAGACCGTCACTGGAGCTCAAGAGACCACAGAGACCCAACTTGCCTCTGCTGTCACGGAAGTAGCAATGAGGACTGTGAATTCTCTCTGCCCTTTCCCTCCCCAGATCTTTGCTACTACTGACTCTGCTTTAGAGCTCATTTCCTAGGGGCAGGATGTGGCCCCTAGCACCAGCGATTTGCCTTGGCAGGAGGGAGGCTCCAGGCCATTGCTTGCCTCGGTTCTGCCAAAGATCTGCTGCTGAGAAAGCCATCTCTTCTGTCAGGCTCTTCTGCAGCCATCCTCAGTGTCAGTGATAGCAAAGCTGTGGCTCCACCACACCTCCTCCCACAAGGAAAGACAAATAACTGTGGCAGCAGAAGCCTCTGGGTGTTTTTCATTTGCCCGTCGTTGGCAGAGTGCGTCAGGTTTCTTTCCCTTTCCCTTGTTCTGCAAGTGCAGAGTATTTCATTAAAGTCTCCAGGGAGAATGATGCCAAAGATGAGTTTGCATTTCAGGTGTCTGCATACCTGGAGAGATCACGAGGTTCCCAATGGGCTACAGAGGTCGGAATCCAGTTCAGAAAACTTCAAATTGTGCTTCAGCAAGGGACTAAACTTTGCCCATGTCAGTTGCTCCCTGTCCTAGACCACAGATTTCTTGCCCAGTTGCTGATGGTCTTGCAGGTCCAGGCCCAGGAACAAGCTACAGGCTGTTTAGCAATCAACATACACAACAAGTTTCATGGAGAAGTTGATTCCCTAGGCTGGAAAGCTATCCAGCATCTAGAGAGAGGTTATGGTGTTTTTTTCAAGAGAGATAAAAGCACAAGTTCAGTACCTACTGGGTTGTCTACAATGTAATCATAAAAATTTTGAATACGGGTGCAGCAAAAAATCAGTTAAATTGTCAGCAAGAAAGGACAAGCAACCGCTAGCTCGACATTTGCAGGACTTTTACAGCGAACCCCAGAAAGCTTATTTAAACCAGCCACCCGGCTCCCGTCAATGCGGCAGCGCTGCTGTGGGCAGTACGCTGGCTGCCAGCGTTCTTTATTTGGGGCTTTTAGGATAACGGTGACATCAGAGGTAGAAAAAGCCTGTAAACCACAGGAACTTACCTCCTCCCAGAAGCATAGTGGTTTCCCTCATAAAAGAACAGCAGGTGTTAAAGTGTCACTGAGGGACTTGATTTTGACCACAAGGCCAAGAAAAAGCAAGTGTCTTTAGTAAATCTCAGCTTCTCGGTGACCTCTGACAGAGCAAATCTGCCAAGGCTAAATTGGCTCACTTTTAGGCCAAAGCCAATGATTTATCTGTGTTGGTTGGGCTCAAATCCTGGAGGCTTTAGTGAGATTAAAATGAAACTTGCTCTGCGGAGAGCAAAGCAGCAGCCAAAATTTGACCTTTGACAGAAGGGAGATGTGCTGCTGAGGTGACAGGCCTCAGGAAGGCTGGGACAGAGCAGAAAAGGGGGTGCCGTGCCCAGAGAGGGTGGATATGCTATGGCTGTGCCCCGATCCCCAGCTTTACAGGGCTTGTGCCAAATTCCAGATGCTTCCCAGTGTGAGCTTGTGCTGGAAACTGTCCTGAGGAGTAAGCGCAGAGGTGGCTGCTGTGCAGAGCTGGCTGCCTTACGCGAAGCAGCAAATCTCTGCAAAACTCCCAGTGCTGCAGCACTGGGTGAAATTTAAGCGTGTGTGTGAGAGAGAGAGAAGGAGAGAAAGAGAGAATGCCTGAGGAGATGAAAAAGGTTAAAATGAGTCACTCCTCATCTTTTTCTCTAATTTGGTAGATATTACCCGAGTGATGCTTCACTGCCTTCTTGCTGAGCAGCTCGTGCAAAGCCGGTCGCAGTGCAGTCAGAGAAAGGCCTTCTCTGCATCCAGCCCATATATGGTGCAGAATAAGGCAGCAGAGCATCGGGCACGGGGACGCGCTGGCTGCAGGCACTTCTGCCCTGCATTAAGCCCAGGAAATGGGGTGTTCTGCTATGCCAAGATTTTAGGAGCTGTGGCACAAGCTCAAAATTGGAAGAAATTCAGTGGCTCGCTCAGCTTAAAAGCGGCGTTCTAAAATGGCTTTGTCACCTTACATTAACTTAGGCCTAGCCACAGTACAGTAACGGTAACCGACGGGTCCCAAACTGCACAAGGACCTCCTGGGAAACAGCGTTACGCCGGCGCGGAGACGGAAAAGCCCGCTGAGCCTTAGCCAGCACGGCCGCGCACCGGAGGAGGGAAGGAGGCGCTGCCGCGGCGGGGTTCCGCTCCCCACGAGAGCCCATCCACGGCGGCTCGCCCCTCGGAGCAGCTTCGGCTCCGGCAGCGGCTGGGCCGCGGGGAGCGCCCGGCAGGNCAGCCCAGGGGCCACGGCGGCCCCGACCCGCAGCCCGGGCGAGATGTGGCGGCGCTGGGAAGCAGGATGGGACGAGAAGAGGGAGCTGCAGGAGCTCAACTCCCGGCTGCGGCTCTTCGTGTCCCGCGTGCGGGAGCTGGAGGAGGAGAACCGCTTTCTGGCGCGGGAGCTGGCGGAGCTGCGGGAGCAGGAGCTGATCGGGCTCCGGGTGCCCGAGCAGGAGCTGGCCTGGCTGCGCATGCAGCTGGAGGAGCTGAGCCGGGCGAAGCTGGAAGCGGAGCTGGAGCGGGACGGGCTGCGGCGGGAGCTGGAGCAGCTGCAGCTGCTGGGCGCCGAGGTGCTGGCGCTGCGGCGCCGCCTGGAGCCGGAGCTGGCCGGGCAGCGGGAGCTGCTGCAGCGGCTGCGGGGCGAGTGCGTGGCCCTGGAGGAGCTGCTGCTGCAGCTGCAGGCCGAGCACGGGCACCTGGCGGAGCGGCAGCGGCGGGAGGCGGTGGAGATGCGGGAGCTGCGGATGGACCTGGCCGCCTTGCCGCCCCCCTTGGCCGCGCTCAGCCTGGAGGAGCTGGAGGAGACCTACGAGATGCTGCTTAGCCAGAGCTGCCGGGAGACCCTGCTGCGCTACCAGGAGCAGATCCAGGCGCTGCAGGAGCAGGAGGCGCAGCGGAGCCGGGAGAACCTGGAGCTCCTGCGGGAGGAGAGCCGGCAGTGCCGCCAGCACCTGGAGGACCTCCACCGCCAGGGCCAGGAGCTGTGCGGGCTCCGGGAGCGGCTGGAGCAGGAGCTGCTCGCCGTGCAGGACCGCCACGGCGCCGAGGTGGAGGAGTACCAGGTGCGTGGCACTGCCCGCCGGGCCGCTTCCTCCCCGCCCCTTGGCGCTCGGTTCGGTGCTCCCAGTCTGCTGCCGCGCTCCCACTCGCTTTTTGCTTTCGATTCTGGCCCATAGCGAGATGCGGTCCTGATGGCCCAGCACCTCACTCCCGAAGGCCCCGTTGCCCTGGCACCCCGGTCCCTTAGACCCAAGCCCTGCTGCCTCCGCGGTGAGAAGTGCTTAAATCCTCCGAGTGCCTGGGCCGGGGCTTCCTTGCCCCGCTTTGCGTCCATGCAGCAGGATCTCCCCAGGCTGGAAGAGGAGGTGGTGGCCCAGCAGGAGGTGGCTGCTGCCCGGCCCTTCTCTGGGGGCTGCAAGGAGTCCCCCAGCTCTGCTTTAGGGAGAGCCTGCTACGGGGGGTGGGGATCCGCAGGGAGAGGGTGACCCTGAGAGCATCTGGTGACAGGTGCTCCCTTCCCAACGTGCCATCGCCAAGTTCCTGAGAGCTGGCTCGCAGGCTTGCCAAGGCCCCTGCTCAGGTTGGCCAGGGCACACGGTGACACAGAGCAGTTCCTGGGAGCTGACAAGCCAAGTCCCTGTGTGGTGGGACACGAAGCTTCCCTTCTGGCCCGAGACTTGTGGTTGACCTGTTTGGATCAGAGAAGTGATCTGAATTTTCTTCCCGCTTTACACACACTTCTGAGCCTAGAGAAATGCTCGTGGTCCACACTTGTAGCTGAGGAAACTTAGTCTTTTGAAGGCAGGAAGATTCGTTACTGTGCAATAAATGACAAGCTGAGTGGGAATTGTTTGGAAATAAAACTTTAACGATGTAGGTGACTGGTAGCTGTTTCAGGTGGATGTTCGGTGGCTTTAAACAGAGGGTTATCACCGCATCTGCAGCTGGGAATTTGCTTGCTGTCAGAATAACATTTGGTAGCACGTATAATCACCCTGCGCGTGTGAACTGATCAGTAAATGCTGGGACAGCAAAATATCAGTTCATCAAAGTTAGAGCTGAGAGCCCATATTAGATCATCCAGACCATCGATCCATTTCCTGAGGGCAACATTTCTTTTGTTCACCATTAGACCTTTTATTAACACTCTGCTGGAGCTCCCCGTTTGTCCGAACCCATGTGTTAGTGGTCACGTTGTGTCCAACAGCTGTGTTAGATTACGGAGATGCTGGCCGTTGGGAAGGGACTGGGACCTGTTGCTGTGTGTCTGGTTTTTGTACGCTACTAGATTGTTTGCAAGTTGCATAGTTTGCAGATTGCTGTGAACTGAGGCAAATTAGGTATGTAAGAAGTAATCAGAAAGGCTTTTAAGTCTTGTTTTTTTTCCATTTTTGACATGACAGTTTATTCTTCCAATCATGTTCATAAGCATTTCCAAAGCTTTAGAAGTTGCTTGTAAATCTTGCACTAAATCTATCCATTGGTTAAAGCCAGGTGAAAATGTAAAGAGGAAAAAAAAAAAACCTTCATTTTTTTTCCTTTTTTTTTTTTTAGGAGTACAAGTTTATATAAATGTATATATGCCTACTAATATTTAGTTATTTTGATTTCCAAAATATGTCCTCCTCGCTGTCTCTTTGTTATTAGGGATTTATAATGAAAATTTCACTGATCTTTAATCATCATTGCTCGAATTGAAAACCTTTAAGTATGGTGTTATTTTAAAAAGAGCATTTTGTATGGCTTATTATCCACACTACAAGTTTTTCGTCTAGAACCAGTCAGAATGAGGGTGTTTAGATACCTAACTCTTTCTTTGAACTCAGCAAGGTGTTTTTACACCAATGTGTTGTCTCTGTATCTTGGTTGCATTTTTAAAGAATTTTATATAGAAGAGCAAGTGGAGACAGAGCAATATGTGTAGAAGTCAGATAATCAAAAATCAATGCATGCCCTCAAGTTGTTCCGTTTCAATACTCAAAAATGGATTGTAATTTTGCTACCAAGATGATAAACTTATGTGTTACTCTCAAGAGGATTCGGCATGCTTTGGATTTTTACAGGAACAATAGCTTCAAATCTTAGTAATAAAAGAAAAAAACCAATGCTTTGATATCCAACCTGAAAACGTGAGCTATGTGTATGTGTATATATATATACATATATATATAAAAAGATGAGATAATATTTGAATTGTGGTGGAAATGATATTAGAAGGTTTAAAACTTCTGAACAGTTCCATATTTAAACTGTTTGGTTTCTAATGAAAAACGTTGTTTCCAATGGCCAGTCTGTTGTACCTGAGAAAGAAAAAATCTTCCACTCACATCCAGGAAAAAAAATTTAGAATGTGTAGAAGCAGCTTTTTCAGGTTTTGTTCCTGCAATCAGAGCTTTTTTTTCCTCCCCTCTCATTGTTTCCTTTATTGGTGAAAGTATATTTAGCATGGATTTTGAATTACTCTTTAAAGACCGTCTATTCCACACTTATTTATTGTAAAGTGTCACATAGAAATGATATGTATGTACAGATTTAAGTCAAGTGATTATTGTCCATTGCAGCTGCAATAGCAACTAGATTTATTCATACTTTCCATATATCATCCAGTCGCCTTATATGTCCATCTTTGTCTCCTGCCCCATTCCTGTCCTCACTAAAGCTTTCAGCAATGTTAAATAGAAATATGTGCTTGGAGATATAATTCAGCTGAACCAGGCAAGCTGTAAATCATACATTGTTTGGAACGATTTCACTGGTCCTGGATGCCGAGGGATGAACTTGGTAGATCTCTTATGTCTTACTTCCATAATTTTAACTGTGTGCTCTGACAATACTTACGAAAAAACTCTCAGTGATCTGAGTGCCAGTTCCATTACGGAGTGACAGCAGAAGGAAGCCCTGTATTTTTCAGATGTAAAAAAGGCCATAGCTCATCCTGCTGCTTTGAAAGGAGGCAGAAATTTTTCACTAATTCAGTGGGTTTATGATCAGTTCCTGTGTCAGTGGTAGTGTGAGCTCCAGAGAAGAAAACATGTTGTCAAGTTAACATATAATATGAATATTTCACATGCATTTTTTTGTGTACCAGTTTCTAGCCAGCTAGGCTGAGAGTGTCAGTTCCTCCCCCTACTGAGCCACTGAGTGAGCTGTGGGATTGGTAAACTGTACCAGATGGAAAGGCTGGAGCCTGAAATCCTGTCTTCATTCCCTCAGTAGGTACAGTTTGGACAACCCAAGTACATTCTTTTCCTTCTACTGCACTTCTAAAATTTCCCACTGCTGACTGGAAAGGGATATCTGAAGGGTGAGTCTATTGCTTATAGTCAGTTCTAGTAGGACTTCACCAGGATTTGGAGGACAGTTGTGGATGAGAAACAAATCTTTCCCAAGTTAATCCCTTTGAGGAAACTCCAATGTGAAGCAAACATGGTGGCAACAATATAGGTTACCTTTTGCAAAATGGGAGTTTGTCAGCTTGCAGCCTCCTCAACTTTATATACCTTTTAGCATGCTCAGAAACAGTACTTAGGACCAATTGTCCTCTCCATCATGTTTAAACATCAGTGACTGGAAGGCTAGGCGGTGGCTGTCTGCCATCCAGTCTATACAATGTCTGCTGCTGTTGGAATGAATTCCTTTGGAGCTATTACACAGTTGGTCAAGTTATGTAGCCCCTTATGGTAATCATTAGGACACTGTATTTAACTCAAACTTTTGGATCCCATGTGCTCCCCAAATCCAGCGGGTAGAATCTAGGTGGCTTTTCAAAGTCAGACTGCAGACCTCTGGGGTGATGGACCAAAGTTCCTATGCCTTAAGATAGGCATGCATATCCCCAGACTTTCGGAGTTCCACATTTGGCTCAGTATACAGATTGCCTGTATAAATTCTTCTGGTACTGCGGCAAGACCTGTGCATTGTGAAGCTCTTTTTAACATATACGTGCATATGTACACTTCAGTCTCTGTGTTTAATGGGGAGGCAACAAACACCTAAATCACTTCTTGTTGTGTGTCAGAGCTCTTATCACCTTGGTCCCATAGTGATCCAGTCTTTCTTGTCTTTTGCTCCTTTTGCTGACTCTTCTGGTTCTGGCAACACCCTGTCCATTCTTTTTTGATAGCCTTTTCCTTCTAAAAGCAGGGTCTGGCACTTTTCTTCTCTTCTCATCTTTGGATTTTCCATTGTGTCAGTTCTTGAATAGCACTGTTGCCTCAGAGCCGCTAAAGGTCGGTGGTTCTGCTTGCCATCATGCATGACCATACAGGATGTTAGCTCCACTGCAGTCTGGATGAGGCTGGTGGATGGTTGATGGTGCTGTTTCAGATATGCAGATATTGTTTGTCTTCTGCCATAAAAAGACTTTAAATATACACTGAAGACTGTAGGCAAGGTTTGTCACATCAAATACAGTTAATACCCAAACATCAGTGTAATCGTGTTAACAACAGCTGCAAATGAAGAAATAGATGAACGCATGTGTTACAGAAATATACCCACATGTATCTGAAGATACAGGCAGCTTCCTACAGAAAGCTTTTTTTGCTTTTACTTTAAAAAAAGGCTATTAATGTTTGAAATGCTAGCACTTCACATTCTTAATTCTTAAACCTTACTTCTGCCAATAGTATATCATAGTGGCATTAACCAATACGGGGAGTCCCCTGCTGTATCTTTGTTTTTATGCTATTGCTCATACTGTGATACTTGAACACTTGATGCATAAAAATGAAATAGTTTGCATTTTTGAAAACTAGACTGCCAGTGTCTTGATTTTGCAGTTAGTATCACAAAGTGTTTGTTAAGATGCAATCTAAAATATGCCGTAATGAATTCCTGTTCAGTGTTGTATGTGTATGAGATTTTGCTCTGTAAACAACAGTTTGGTGTTCCTGCATAGTGCAGAGTGGCGTGAACAAAATAGAGTCGGGCCTTTGCTGAGATTTGATTTCTGTCTTCTAAGCCCCCAGAACGAACTGTAATCTATAGCACTTCTGTTAGCATCAGTCTGCTGGCTGAGGAGGACTGATTTGGATTAGTAGATTATATCCGTAGAAAGGAAATCATTAAGAATCGCACTGAACAGGTAACAGTGATACTTTTAGTTCTGAGTCTGTACTGAACAAGTTCCTTTCAATTACCAGAGAAGGGTTTATTTTCTGGAGATAGAAGTTGCCCTTCATCTGAGATGTAACACCAGCGATTAAAGCACTTGTGTCCTGCGATTTTCTTTTCAAGAGCAGGAGTCACTTATCTTGGTCTAAATCAAATCTTAATGTTCTGTTGAATAAGTCTCCATTGCTTTTTCTGTTGGGTACAGTTATCCAGCATTTAAAGTTGCATTTAGTATTTTAGAGTATTCAGATAATTTTGAACTTCAGTATTTTTCTAGTCATCAGCCTGTTCCTCCACTTTCCAAACTTGTCAAAGAAAGGTGGATAGGCCTTACCTATTATCTCATCAGTTGTGCTCTCTCGTCATTTATAGGCATCATGTAAAGGTGCAAAGTTATATTTAGTTATTGAGCTGAAAATGAGCAATCCCTCGTACATCTTCTGAGTAGGAGTTAGGAGAATGCTGGTTGGATTACGCAGCAGGTGTCCAAATACTGTAGAAAACTTGGCTGGAAGGAACTTCTGTAGGTTCATCCTTCACCTTCTAGGCACTATGAATATCTCCAGATACTAGAATCCAAAAACTGGTTTGGGCCCACATGTCTACAGACCTCAAAATACTAATAAAGAGAAATCAGCCAGGTTCTCATAGCAAAGAAATTGCCAAAATTCCTGATCTCAAGTATGATTTAAACATGTATGTCTAAACCCTTAAAATGACAAAATGAATTACATTCAAGTCACGTTTATAAAGCAGCATATTTTCCTTGCTAAGCATACTTGATAACTTTTGTACAGAGCATTCGGATGGATTTTACTGAAGTATGTAACTCGCTTAGTAAGGCATAAAGTGAAATCTTAGCATAAAACTCTGCTTCCATAATGAGGTATATGGGGAGGTCCTAGAGCCTATTTGTTCTGTTTTTTGAAGTGATGGAATGTTGATTGATTGCTCTCTCAGATTTTTTTTATTTTAATTAAAAATTTTAAATTACTAGGCATTCAAGTATGACATATTTTTAAGTTTATTCAAAACTAAAAAGCAATGTTTCTGTTTAGCGGATAATCGACGCACTAGAAGAAGAAAAGCAGTTCCTGACCATGTCAATCACAGATTACCTGAAGGACTATCAAGAACTACTGCAGGTGAAAGCAGGCCTCATCCTTGAAATTGAAACTTACAGGTAAGAGTTGCAGTCACACTCTATTGTCTAATCAGAGGATAATTTAAATCCATTTTTACAGATATGGGAGTCCCATTCATCTTCTTTCCAGCATTTAAAATATGGACAGTTACTCTTAAAGTCTCAGATCAAGAGTCCTTGTATGTATTGTAAGTTTGTTAGAACAGAGTGAATGGATCTCTAATATCACTTTTTAGCTTGCTATTGGCTTGTTCTGTGACATGGGTCACCATGCCATTTTGTGCTTGACTGAGCAAGCAAGATGACACCCCTTCAGAAGGCTGCTAATAGATGTGAAGTTCTCTGAGATCTCTGGAAAAACTGTAAGAATAGTAAAATATCATTATTTGTTATTAACACTGATAGGCATTACCAGTGCGCAAAGGTGATTGGAATTTGATCACTTGAGCAAAACTGACTCTAGTAGTAACCCATTCTATTCCTCTGTCTGTAGAACATGTCAGAGAAGCCAATATAATCCGTAGGAATCCTATTAACTTTGTACAAATATATTGGTACATAAGAAACCTTCCTAGTCCTGGTCAGGTTGAAATCAAGTTCATGTGAGTTGTTGATGCAATATTTGATTACAAGCTGAGGAGCCAGTATCTCTAAATTGCAATCAGTAAAATGTGAGGCAGTATAGTTGCTATATGCCAACTTATACAACACACTTCATCATATAAATGTGTTGCTTAGTGGCTACTTGCACCATCCGTGTAAGTAATGAGTTTCCCATTCTTGTTTTGTTTCAGTTGCAGAATAGTGAGAAGATCACAGAAAAGTCTATTTGATAGATCCTGGTTTGTTAGGGAAATATGTTTGGGTCAAGAATGAGATATCAACAACCAACCTTTCTGCTAATAAATCCTGAGTGCTGTATATATGTATCTAGCCACTTAATAGCTGTGTGGCTGAAAAGCCAGAGTAATTCTTCTGTCTGGAGGATCATGATATATCAGTTGGCACATGGCATTAAAGTGATTCAGAAGGTTAAAAAACAAACAAACAAACAAACAAAAAGAACCCTACAGATTGGAGGTAGATTCTACTTTATTTTAAAGATCTTGTTTTCCTCTACAACTAGCACAATATTTTAAATACATTTCATGGAGATATTGATCATCAAAAAGAAATGCAATTCTTCCCAAGCAAAAGAATAATTTGCAAGCATTTAATGTCAGCATATTTTCCTATTCTTTTTAAGGAGGTATGCCTCAGTCACTAGCTTGTTTATATAGTGTGCATTATTCATATTCAACCTGCATAAACATTTAATTGTATTTTAGTTGTAATTTAATTGTTGCATAACTGAAAACGTGAGAAGCTTTAAAGAGTAACTTCTGAATGGCTTGGTAATGGACTAGTGAGCAAAGGATATCTGTAGTCCATCAAAAAGCAAAAAGAGTCCATGCAAGATGCCTCGAATATTGTATGCTATGATGCACAGACCAAGGCTGGCTCCTGGAGGGGATGAAATCACAAGCGGTATGTGGGACAAGTCTTTCGAGGTCAATTGGTGAGAAATGGTACTTGGATGTTTGTTGGTGGAGTGGGATCCCTGTGATCCTTGGAAAGCCAGTAGTGTCTGGAGCACTACTAGTGGGAGAGACAAACCCTGGAAAAGGTAGCCAGGTAAATCCTTATCTGTTTGTGTTAATTCTGTTACCGTTGCCAAAATATATGATTCTTCTAAACTTTATCCTGTCTCTGATGTTGACTTCTTCTGGCATCACTTATACTTTCTCCCTTGGCTTATTCATCTGCAAAATGGGATTAGCACTTTCACAGTAACAGAACTTTCAGAAATGCTTCAATGATTAGTATTCAGCCAGAATTAGGAATGATAATGCCCAAACATTTAGCTGTTTTAACACATTCTTAGTTAACAAGTGAACCTTTAGTGTTTCTGCTCTGCCTTGTATGCTCGTGAAATAGTGGAACTTCTGCAGAGGTCATATCACTGCTAATCTCAGCATTATTGGTTTGTCTAAGGATTCCCAGTCCTCGTTAATGAAAGGAGAACAATTCATCATCGTCTGCAGCATGTGGTTGTTGTCCAGTTAAGATGCTTCCTCAGCCTGTAGGGTTTCTTCATCTGTTTGTAGTAAATGCAACTTGTATCACTGATTGCCTTGGCAAGGCAGACTTCAGTGGACAAATGAGCATATATCTGCTGTAAAAGATCGAGATATGAAAACAGAAATGGGCCTTCCAACAGATCAGAAAAAAAAATCTAATGCTTGCAAACAAAATTCTTCTAAAATCTCAGAAGCTGAAAAGTGATTGTTCTGATTTGTGTTTTGCATTTATGCAGTTTTACCTCTTCCTCTTTTTTATTTTTTATTCTCCCTTCACTTAAGAAACTAATGCCTTCCCTACAGGATGACCTTTATCAATGTTGCTGTCAGAGGGCAAAAGTATGGATCTGGTTAGTAAGCGGCTTAGTAAGAGAATTTTGGACTGCTGGTCTATACTTTGAAATCCAGTTCTTCTGCCAGGTCTTTTAATCTGTGATAACCGCAGCACATGAAGCCAGCTTCTGTTCATTTTCACATATACCCTTGCTTATGCATATTGGAAACAAAAGGCACCTATTCAGGCTCAGTTCAACATCCTGAACTTTCCACTGAGAAGTTTCCATGAAGGCTTTGGCACCTCCTCTTCTCTTGGCATTATAGTTTAAGGGTGTGGAGTCTGGTCTACTTCTTGGAGCTGTCTTTGTACCTCCCACGTATATTTTCCCTTTGTTTTACAAGGTGCGGTTTTAAAGCCAGTTCTTTCCATTAGTCAATGTTGCTCCTAAACTGGCAAGAAGGTTCACTGTTGCAAGGGCCACCCTTCCCCAAGGACCAAGTGTACTTCCTCACTGATTCTGCTCACTCTTCCTGCTCTGGGCACTGAGGCTCACTAAGGAAGTGAAATATATATCTTATATGGCTTTATGAAGTTATACCTCATGGAAATCTTCATTTCCAATGCTCAGTGAATATTTATCAAGTGCCTTGTAATTTTAGTCTGTGTTCTTGGAAACCTGCAAAACGACAACTACTTAGACTATGCTTACTTTTATTTCCAGAGAGAGAAGTGGTGAACTATTCACTGTTTAAGACTCTTAAATTAAAAGCAGATAGAAAATCTGCCTAGGATCAGAATTACTATCAAGCCTTTCTCCAAGAAGAGTCGCACCAGGGGAGGTTTAGATTGGATATTATGAAGAATTTCTTCACGGAGAGGGTGGTCAAGCATTGGAACAGGCTGCCCAGGGAAGTGGTGAAGTCTCCATC